>CABFWO010001358.1:151296-181790 GCA_902155825.1 Timema genevievae
CCTCATTATACCCTATCTCTATCTTGAGCTAGTTCTATCCAGTCTACCTCATTAAACCATATCTCTATCTTGAGCTAGTTCTATCCAGTCCACCTCATTATACCCTATCTCTATCTTAAGCTAGTTCTATCCAGTCCACCTCATTAAACCCTTCTCTTCCAAGTCCATTCTAATGTTATTCTCCCATCTGCATCTAGGTCTTCCCAGTGGTTTCTTCCCGTTGGGTTTACCAGTCAATACCCTGAACTTGGTTCTGGTTACTTCCATTCATGCTACATGTCCTGCCCACCGTAATCCACCAAACTTAAGCCCACCTGAACAATTTTAAAGTCAATAAACCCTCCGTTCTTCACTTTAAAATCAGAACTCTTCGTCAAGCAATCTTGATGTGATTCTGTCAGCAGTTTTTCTGGCAAAGAGAGTTCCAGGATCTCATACTTATCGGGTTTGTGCCGCTGCGCCACACATATTCTATCGTGACAACTCGGTTCAATATGGTGGACTGTGTTTTCAAAACCAAACATTTGCAGTTGTTTGTACCTGCAAACAAAGTTACACTTTTATTCACCGCCTTCCAAGTGTGGTTTCATAAACTATACAAGAAGACTTCTAGTATTATGGTTGTCCATATCAGTATAAGCTTTCCGAACCACGTTGAATTAATTATTCCAGATGGGAGTATATAAAAGTGTGATAACGCCAACATTGTTGTATGTATGTGAAGTGTGGGTTTGTCAAGAGAAACACAAGAGCAAGGTGAATGGGTTTGGAATGAGATATCTAAGAAATGTATGTGGAAAAACTCGTATGGACAGAGTCGGTGTGAAAGAAGCGTCTTACGTTAGTTTGGGCATGTTGAGAGGATGAGTGTGGATCTACTGATGAATATAATATATGAAGGTAGAGTGTGTGTATCAAAAGGAAGGCGTAGGCCATGTAAGACGTGGTCAAAGGTTGTAGACGAATGTGTGAAAAATAGAAACATTAAGTGTTTTAAGAATAAAAGAGCATGTATGACTCAGTGTATAAGTTGAAGCCAAGGAAGTATGCAAGGATAGGAAAGTGTGGAAAAGTTAATGAGGATGGATTAAGTACGGAGTTGTTTTTTGAGATATATGTTTACAGTTTTTTGCCTACCCTGTAAGCTAACAGTGGTGTTTAAATAAATGTGTGATTGGAGTCTTTGATCATATTTCACGTTCACTAACCATGCAGCCAACTTTGTCATTGCGCCGAAATATTTACGTAGGCCCTATTCAAGTAACAATGATAGCAAACCAACCTGAACATCGAATCGTAAAACCATTCATCCTCTTCTTCGTCATTAGAATCATTTTCAAACATGTTATACATGATTGTGCGTTGTATGGTAGACCAACTCAAATCGAAGATTCTTTATTCACCTAAGGGTAAAAACAAATTAAAGCATTAAGGAGTAACAAGGTTAACAGGGTGGAGGGGAAGGAGGGGGGGAGGGCGAGTTCGGTGATAAAAGGACAAATAGGCAAGGAAATTTAGTGAAGCAGATAGGAGGACGGAAGAAGATTAATGAAAATGAAGTATGTAGGGAAGAGAGTGCAAAGGAAAGCAAGGAAGAGATGTGAGTAACAGATAGCAGCAAGTGTGAAAGTGAGAGGAGAGTGGTAGAGAGTGCAGGAGGAAGAACAGAGGGAGATGGAGGCATTTTACTAAACAGGCCACAGGCTGGAAACAGTTCATGATGAGGAAGAAGGCGGGCCAGTTTACTATTTATAATTATTGTATATAAGTTACTTTGGCTTGAATTTTTTTTTTAACATTTAAATATTAAGAGAGTTATATTCATTGAGATATTGTAAACATTCAAGTTTGCTCGCCACAGGCCAACACTGTAATTTTGATAGGATCTTTTGGAACAGAGGGTTAGCAATCAGTGGATCGCGAGCTGCAGCCATTTTTATGCGAGAAATCTGTTTTGCACTTACTTCACAAATCAATTTATCACGTGGCCTCCTTGTCTCGATGGGAAAGTAACAGGTTCATGTCGCACCCCGATTGAAGATGTTATTCTGATCTACATGTCTTGTATCATCATTTCTAGTTGAAGGAAGTGAAAAAACAAATATAGAAGAGGCTCACATGTAACTGTATTCAAATGGGAGTGGAAAGTTATTAATTAAACATTAAACAAATGTTAGATGAAAGTGAATGCCGGTCTTCTCAATGAGCTACACACCAAGTTTAAAAACTAAAATCTCTATTGGATTCAGCCAGGGATCAAACCTATGCCTCCATAGTAATTATTAAATTAACTGTAAGCATCAATGATTCACGTCTGACTCCTTAGCTCAGTCGGTAGAATGTATTTCTGCTATGCAAAGAGTCCTGGGTTCAATTCTCGGCATGGTTGAAAAATTTATTATTTGTTAAATATGGGTTGAATTAGTCTGTAACAAATTTATGATCGTAAATTCTATATAAATTAACCATCTGAAAAGTTATTTTCTTAACTATTATGTGCATACCATTACCCATACAGTTGAGTTAAACATTTTCATCTTAAAAGTTAATAAACGTCTTCAAGTTTTCTACTTTAAGAAAATAATTTTTCAATTGTAGTGTACAATGATACATGGTGATATACAGGGCTGCAACTTGCAACATTAAACTTGAAGGTTTATGGCTAGGTGATAACATTAGCTCACATTTTCTAGAAAATATAATAATCATTCAGTGCTAGTAACAGTTTCAAAAACGTTTTTAGATAGAAGCACTAATTTTTTTTTAGAAATATAGAAAAAGCTTGAGGTTGATAACTAATAATAACATTTTATTAAATAGGTATTATTTCCAATTAAACAATTCATATTATATTAAAACGAGCTCTCATATGATTAAATTTGTTCCGACAAGCGTAGAAATTTGTAATTGAAGTGGTGATAGCTGACAGCTAGCAAAATCTACCAATATTTTCACTCATGTATTCATTCGCCAAACTATATGATCCGCAAGACCATAATGTTGAGCTACTGTCACTTCAGGCAAGAAAAACTTTCACAGTAAAGTTCTTTCTATTTTTTAAAAAAATGTTTTTACATTAATAAAACAAGAACTTATGAAAACCATTTAGATGTATTTGTTTTGTGTAAACGGCGTTTTCGGTTTAGTTAAAAATGGTTTACAAACGATAGATTCTAAAAGATTGAGCTTTCTTCACAAATTTAAGGCTGGTTGATAACGTTATACAACCGTGTTCGGCTGTGTTCATACGCATGTGTGTATAAAATAAATCTTTTCATTTCGAAGCTAGTATTTTCAATGGCTTTTTCTCTGATTTATAAAAAAATCACTGTAGTATTTATTTTGGTGACCAGTTTTGATAAGATGAAAGTGTAATTATAATTATATAAAAACAAATTCATGGCGTGATACCGCACGCAAGCTATACCCACCGGGCGGTCACCATCATTAGCCATGACAGTGGCAATATTTGTAGGTCATGTTGTCAACACAACGAAGTCTTAGGCCGTTATTCTAAGGTTTCTAGAGCAGAACTACTACTTATTTATTCACGAGACTGAGTTTAACCCTGGTCCAGACCCTACTGCTTTACAGAAAAGTTCTAGAAGTTTTAGGGATCGAACTTTTCACTTCTAGATCTGTAGCCAGATACGCTGACCACTAGACCACAGAGGCAATCTACAATTAAAAATGTAATACTTCTAAATTTATAATTCCATACACTATCTATTGTTATCGCAACCTTTAAACAAAAACCATAAATTTCATTTATATTTTTTGTTCTTTCAATCAGCTACGAAAAGGCCAATTATATATTAATATTTTAGGAAATTATTAGTAGGAGCGTTCATTAACACTTTTGATCTAATATTATCAAGAAAATAGCTCATTTTAAATTATTTTGACTTCGACCAATCTTTGCAATAAAAATCTTCTAATACCTTTAACTTATCTACTCTTCTACCGTAGATGGAGTACATCTACATTCTGACCAACATTTCAACAAAACATATACCTTACAAATGCTTTTAAGGTTCAATTCTTGAATCAAAGTGGGAGTGGCTATCGCTGGTGGCTGAAATGATTGTATTGTTTTCCAATACAATTATGAAGTCTTGTTTTGATCTAGATATTCTGAAGCAAAATATTAATTAAACCTCAAGACTTATGTTTTAAATACTATAATCATGCTGTGATATAAATGGCAACAATGTTACGACCACAATGCAAATGAAATAATCTTGTGTCTGTATTCGAATAAAATAATTATTTTGGACTTTAATTGAGATATCACAAGCCGGGCGACAAACGACACTTTGTAAAATGAATTCAGGCGATGTGGACCCGACCTGCAACCCTGTACATTTTGTCACGCAAGTAAGTTGTTGAGTTTTATATTTGTGGTTCTTCCTTGGTCAAACTATAAATTATGCTATGGTCATATTTTTACAGGCGACTCTTCAATCGATGCCTTTTCTTCGAAATTGTAATTGACAAATTTTCACTTAAAAAAAAAAGAAACGACAGATTTGGACCAATCATATACATTAATTCAAATTTTTATATTGCGTGTTTAGATATATAGCCTACCCTTAACAACCCTATAATTTCAAAATCTCTATAATATTCAATTGCCTTACAAGTGTTCTTTCAAGTTGACATCCATCCCTATCTATCACATGTTACATAACATTATTATACTGTGTTCCTATACATAAAAAAAAATAAATAAATATAAATATATATATATATTTCTAAGTCACAGAGCAACAATTTATTTTAAACTCTACATCATTCATTATTAATCAATTGAAAATAAAAACCAATATAACCTATTATGTTTAGGACCGATGCAAGCCAGCGGCTGTATACCAATGTGACCATTCGGAACCAAACACCATCTTTCAAGAGCCTGTCACTACAGCTTCTGAGTACGACTGCAGTGGATTTGATATAATTAAAGCTACCCAGGTAAGCTATCATATTTTTAAAACTCTTTAAATTTAAAGTCATTTAACTTATACAATACAATAAATGCTTAATTTCATTGGCAACATAGTCTAACACACTACACTCGTAGAAGACTAACCTGCTGAAGACGAGGTTTAGGTTTGGTTTTTCCAAAACGGTTGTCCAATCTCCCTTCATGAAAATGTGGGTTCACTTCCTTTAAATATATAACCTTCCTAGTGCCTAAAACCACTAGCGAAATTAGTACATAAGTATATAACCCAAACGAGTAGCAAGACACGATGCTAAAAAAACTGTCTACTGGAGTCATCTCTCTGAAACTCTTTCCTACCCCTGAAAAAAGTAGCGACTCTGGTCCAGAAAGCTGAGATTAACATCTAGAGGGTTCGTTGAGTTGACTACATGATGCCCTCCATCCGCAGATGTCGGCATTATATTTTCCAGTAGACTGCCTCTCTGATGGTATATAACTCGATTACGAGCTGATGCATGGAGAGTTATTTTATAGTTCAGGGCTTATTCATAATATTTATCTAAAGTAAGATCTGTATATCACATGGTCTGGCGTAGGAATATGTTAAAGACAAAAGTAGATCTATAAACATTACTAACTGTTAGGTAGTTGAGGCTCTTCATATGAAAATTAGACTAAACAAATGTTATAAGGTAATCTGACTAAATAATGCTTTCATTGAAGAATTTCAAAGAAATATCTAAATTTTCCAGTACGGATCATTGTCGCGGGTCCGCGAGCTTATTGAGGCCGGCCATGACGTCAACCAACCTGACACAGAGACGGTCACTCTGCTCCACTGGGCGGCCATCAACAACCGGCAGGAAATAATCCGCTACTACATCAGCAAGGGGGCCGGCGTAGATGTGGTGGGGGGAGAGTTGCTTGCCACACCTCTCCATTGGGCGACAAGGTATTGACAGTTCAGCGGTTCGAACCCTGCCCACCCATACGATTATTTAATGTTAACGACAAATACTCAAGATCTATTGAAACTATGATGTGTAGGAAATTAAACTAAAAGTTATATCTACTGGATCCATAAATTTGGCCAAAAACATCATTGTTATAAAAACTTCAATAAAACTTACCTCAACTTGATGAGCTCTTCCATTCCGCCTTAAGTTTTACCACGAGGTGTTTGTATTTTATGAGCCTTCTGAAAACTATGGCGTGTTTGTAAAGTAAGCTAAGGATATCTACAGTCTGATTTTCATAGGAAGTCCGTTGTTTGAAAACTGGCAACTCCCTCTACGCAAATTAGGGTATACTTCCTCTAAATTCAACCTTCCTCATCCCCAACTCATCGTAATTAGTACATATTTTTATGTATGTATAGCCTGAACAGGTAGTAAGATTCGGTGCTAAAATAAATCACTCGGTGATTTATTGCTCATCTCTAGTTAGATGATATTTATGCCACGGGAACTCGATGTGGGCCGTATGTTTCAGACAGGGTCACCTAGGCAGCGTGACTCTCTTGATGCAACATGGTGCCGATCCTTCCCTCAGGGATGGCGAAGGCTGTTCCTGTATCCACCTGGCCGCTCAGTTTGGACATACCGCCATTGTTGCCTACTTTGTTGCTAAAGGAGTCAATGTGAACATGCAAGACCGTAACGGCATGACACCTCTCATGTGGAGTGCCTACAAAGTGTCAAGGTAAACTAAGACCACAATGTATTGACACCTCTCATGTGGAGTGCCTACAAAGTGTCAAGGTAAACTAAGACCACAATGTATTGACACCTCTCATGTGGAGTGCCTACAAAGTGTCAAGGTAAACTAAGACCACAATGTATTGACACCTCTCATGTGGAGTGCCTACAAAGTGTCAAGGTAAACTAAGACCACAATGTATTGACACCTCTCATGTGGAGTGCCTACAAAGTGTCAAGGTAAACTAAGACCACAATGTATTGACACCTCTCATGTGGAGTGCCTACAAAGTGTCAAGGTAAACTAAGACCACAATGTATTGACACCTCTCATGTGGAGTGCCTACAAAGTGTCAAGGTAAACTAAGACCACAATGTATTGACACCTCTCATGTGGAGTGCCTACAAAGTGTCAGGGTAAACTAAGACCACAATGTATTGACACCTCTCACGTGGAGTGTCGACAAAATGTTGAGTTTTTGGATCCTTAAGGATATTTGAGATTTAAAAAAATATTTAATTTTAGGTTCAAAGATAAATATTAAAAAAGGTTTTTCTAAATTTTGAATTGAAATTGGTATTAGAGATTTTTTTAGAGCTTTTTGTTATATTATCATTTTATGATTATTGGGAAATCTTCTCATCTAGATTATTAATTTACATCTTAACAGGTTAACTGGCAGTCTAGGGGTAAGGTGTCAGACTTCTGTGCTGGAGGTCCGGGGTTCAATCCTCGGTCCCGGCACAGATTTATCTGATTACCAAACCCTTCCTTCACCTCTGACAAGATGTGTATTAATCACAACTTGTGAATGTGTGGAATGCCAGGCCTCCACCGTGGTTCGGATCCCACGTTAAACTGTAGGTCCTCCATTTCATCTCACAATCACCCTAACACTACACATTAGCGTAAGTGCGTATAACTCAAACGGGTAGTAAGATCCGGTGCCAATAATAATAATAATAATACATCTTAACAGAATGTATGAATGCCATCATAAATTAATTTAAAAAAAATTAACCTTTTGTTACTATTTCTCTTTTATAAACCAACTTAAGAATTAATGTAGTAAAGTAATGTTTAGCAGTATTTCAAAGATTTGTTTGTGTGAAATAATGTATTTTAATTATTTTAAGGAAAATAACTATAACCAGACATTGAACCAAGGACGTACGGTTTTTAAGAAATTCTTTGTAAAGGTCGTGTCACACTATGAAATGTGTTTTGTAGCCTGGACCCTACACGCCTCTTACTGACGTTTGACGCCTGTACCACCACCCAAGACAAGATTCATGGAAACACAGCTCTCCATTGGGCCATTCTCTCTCGCAATCACACGGCAGTGTCCACTCTAGTCACTCACGGAGCAAATTTGGACATCGCTAATACTCAGGTATGTTTGACTGCCTTCATTGATCACATTTAAGAATGGAAGGGGGTGGGATGTTCCGAACTTCAATTTTTATCACAAAAAAAAAAAAATAAATTAGACTTTAAATATTGGAGGGGAGTATATTTGATGACAATTTTTTTTAGGGATAAGCAGTTGCTAGGCTTGGGAGTTGTGCATAAGCAACTTACTGACACATATTCTTGCAGTTGACTGCAGCCAAACAAATAGCACTCAGTCTACTCTTTTGACCCGAAGAAGCTGTCAGGTGACACTGAAAGGTTGTTCTTCAAAATGTGTTTGTGTGTTTTACTCCAATATCACTTAGGTAAATGTGCTGGTTATCCCTCATAATTTAAACCATGATTTAACCTAGTGCTTTCTTCTAAAAAACCTTAATATAAATTTTTAAATTATGTGATACAAATATAATATGTGAATATAAACATATATGTACATTTTATTAGAATTTGAAAGTGTTTCAATCTGGGCTCTGGAATCAAAAGCAATTTTGGTTGGAGTCATAAAAAATGTGCCGACTACGACTTCAAAATAAAAACTTATAATATTATATACTTTTTTATTATTTGGACCAAAATTTATAATTTGGATCGACAAATTTATTTTACATGTACATTCACAATCCCAAAGAGTCTTCCCATGAAGTAATCATTATTGAAGCATTTTATTGTAGTAAATTTGTTATTAATAATTAATATGTTTTAGCGATTTATGAAGGAGTCAGGGTTGAAGTCGGACATTAGTAAAATAGAGGAGTCAAAGGCTTGGCGTACCAACTCCACAGCCTTGATTTCAATTGTTTTCTGTTTTTTTGTCTTGTGATTGTTATTTTTCTGCATAATTACGCATCGTTCATTCTTTGCTAAGGAACTGCACCGGCTGTACCCGTCTATTGAGACTAAATGTTTATTAGTTTTAACATACAGATAATATGATCATAGGGTTGGTCTGATGTAGTTTTGTTTTATTTTGTAATTCAGGGTGAAACTCCGTTCAGTTTGCTGAAGTCTCAGAAGAATTCAACCTGGTTGGGAAAAAAAGTGCTTGAAAAAATTTACGAAATGTCTGGGTCAAAAAGACGCAATCCGTGTTACAGAATCACAAGAGATAAGGTAATTTAAATTAACAAATTTTTGTTAAATCAATACATTTTGTTTGGATTGAAATGTGGATAGAAGGGCAAGACCTACACACTTTCCAGTAGTCCCCGAAGTTCACAATTAAAACACAACAAAACACATAATTATGTAATTTTTGGGGTATATCAGTCCCCTTTTTCAGAAGAAATTATGTGTTTTATTGTGTTTTAATTGTGAAATTTGAGGCCTACAGTTTCTGGTAAGTTTGTTGGCTTTGCCCTTCTACTATCCTTTCAATGTTTAATTCAATACAGCTGTTTGGCGCCATCTTTCCTTTATTCAATAACATAGTATCTTGTAATAGTTGTACAACTTCCTAGGTAACAATAGTCATATTATCATCATCAACTGTTTCTAACCTGTGACTGGGTCAGTTTAGCAAATTGACTCCTTCCTCTATCCTGCCACCATTCTTCCTCCTTTAAATTCTCCATTCTTCTCCTCTCACTTTCTGTTTTCTGGTCCTCTCATCTCTCGGCCATCCTTGCGGTCTTTTTCCTACATACTTATTTTTCATAATTTTCTCTGTCATCATCTAATACTCTTTATCTGTATTAAAATCTCAGTGTGATTGATCATATTAAAAAAAAAAGTTTTCATCTATGACAGAGACTGCGGTTTTGGTGTATGGTGGCGACGCCATTCCTAGCCTTCTACGCCATCGGTCTGGTGCTCGAGTCGAACCAGCTCTATTTGGTGAAGCTAGGATTGTTGGTGGTCGGGTACATCATCGTCCATACGACGAGTCAAGTCCTGTTCGACGAGAGACTCATGAACCTTTTGCCCATGTCAATTTACCTCGCCACCAAGGTGAGTTGGTGAACTCCAGGCAAAGAGAAGTGATCATCTCTATCAATCACCAAAAAAACAAATGTTATTACCCTCTTCCACTATCGAATGGTCTAAGGTGTCACTCACGCAATAGACTAGACTGCTGATGACGAGGATATCGGGATTTGAATCCCAGTCGAATCTGCTTAGGGGCTTTTTTCTCTCCTAAATATTGGTATATTCTTTCTTCACATAAATGTAGGTACACATTCTCTAAATTAATCTGTTCTCAATACTAAAAAATTAGCATAATTAGTACAATAGGAATATAAACTGATCAGGTAGTAGACTAAAAACTATGCTATTTCTAAACATCTCTCAAAAATATGTAAGATAATTATTTTGGATGGATAATTTGGTTAATATGTGCTTAGTTAGAGCATGTCTGAATAACTATTTTGAATTAATAAGGTGGTTAATATGTGCATAACTAGCCCATTTTTGAATATCTAATCCAAGGGGATAGCAGAAGAATACTCGAGTAAATGTTTTGATGTGTTTTTACCAGTGTAGACCTAACTTGATTAACATTCTTGATTAATATAACTAACAAACTATTTATTGATTAAAAAATGTATGAAACCTAAATTATCTTGATCTCCAGAGAATAAAAAAGATCAATTTTGTTTTGAAAGATACTTTCCTTTCTTAGTCGATATGAAATTTGAATCAAATCTTAAAATAAACAGCTAATAATAAATAAAAAAGAATAAACCTTATACAAAATTTTGACTTTGATAGAACAGTGTGTGCAGTTTAATTATTTTTTTTCATCATTAAATAATTTTATATACATTTTAACCTTGATTCGGATTTGAGAATATTTCATATATTTATTTCGACTTAGCTTTGAAATTAAAAAGAGGACTTCGCACGCCACTGTCAAATTCAAATGCTCATTCTTAATATCCTGGGGGTAATTTCACACACCTATGTCTCTTAGTATATAACCTGAATATAATGTTGCAAACGAGTGTTATTTATTTCAGTTCTGGATGTACGTGACTTGGTTCGTGTGGATTGCCCCCCACGTAGACTTGTGGCTGTCCGTTTTGTTCACATTCTTCTCTCTCGTGTTGTGGTACAACTTCCTCAGAGCATGGCGAGGGGACCCGGGAGTCTTGACCAACACACAAGAAGAGAAATACAGGGTATGTTTCAAACACACTTCTCACTTGAACATAATTGTGTTCGCTTGAACTCCTGTGTTGTTTTTATAGCAATGTAGTCATCATCATAAACTGTTAACAGCCTGTGGCCGGGTATTCTCTTTCCTTCCACCATCCTTCCTCCTTTATTTACTTTGATTCTTCTCCTCTCACTCACACACTTGCTGTTATCTGCTCCTCCTATCTCTTTCTTGGTCTCGCTTGTGGTCTTTTCCCCACATACTTCATTTCCATCACTTTCATGACCATACCATCTCACCCTTGCTTCCTCTACTATCTTGTCTACTACTTACTCCCTGTATCCCAACTCTTGCTCGAATCACTTCATTCCAAATCATCCCTTCCTCATTCTTACCCCATTAGAGTAATTATCAGTATATGTGTATAACCTGGAATTGAGAAAATCACAGATCTTGATGTCTCTAATTTAACATTATTTCTTTTGGGGATTTTTTTTTTAGAACTTATGTTTGTTTTGTTATTTAAAAACCTATCATGTCTGCCTACTGAGTTAAGGGTCCCGGCTTCAATTCCTGGCATGAATGAAAAATTTACCATTGGTAAAATGTGTGTTTACACTTTCACAGTGATAAATCAACGGCCAGGGGGCAAGGTGTTGTGCCTGACATAGATTTTTTAAGTTAGTTTATAAGTCCTGTGCGATATAATTGTTCAGTTCAAAAAGTGCAAGTTAAATACCTCAAATAAATGTAAGATTAAAAAAGTTATTTATATTATAATTGTTTTGTATTTGTTTGTTTCTTGGTTATAGACAATCATAGAGCTAGCTGAAAGAGGCGGGTTTGAGCCTCAATGGTTCTGCAGTTCGTGTCTTGTCAGGCGACCAATAAGATCCAAGCATTGTTCTGTTTGTAATCGCTGTGTGGCTAAATTTGATCACCACTGCCCGTGGGTTGGAAACTGTATCGGTGAGGATTTAGTTTTTACTGTACCGTACTTGACCTAATAGCAGCCAGAGACTCTTAATTGTAGCTGTGGTAAAAAGTAAGAGTGCAGGAGAAAGAATGGTGCAAGGACAGAGGCATTTTACTAAACAGACACGGTGACAAACTGGAAACAGTTTAGGACGGTGATGATGATGGTTTTCTCCTCTATCTTCATGCAAATATAGGTACATTTCTGATTAGGGTTGTGAAAAGTCCACTTTTTAAATTCGAACTGAACTCGAATCGAATATATGAAGTATTCTCAAAGCCGAATCGAAGTTTGAATATTATTTTTTGTTAGCTTTTTAACTTTACGCACGTAAATCACCTGGAAAATGTTTTTATTGCACAATTGTTTTTAATATTCAGTTTTATTTTGATAAATAAAGTTACTATTACAACTTACAATTCAATTCAGATTATTTTCATATGAATATTGTCTAGCACTCTACATAACAGCTCAGAATGGCAATAATTGACAATTAGAGGCGGAGATTCATAATCCTCGATGCTGATATTTGTTTCAAAGCATCGCACACCTCTCTTTCTTATATAATTTTACCCTCCGCGTCCCTATTCCACTATCTTAATTAATGTAGGCCTATGGGGGTGTATAGCTCGAACGGATGCTAAGGCACGTCGAGGAAAGTAGGTACTTAACCCAAATAAAACAACTAGGCCTATGCAAAACATTGCATTTGTAATAATGAACCAAAGTTAACTTTACACTTTGACTTGGCTTTGTTGAAATAGATGTAACATATAACACCTAAACATACAGGTATCAAACATATCATTTTTTGATCGCATGATCCATTGTTTAGCTCCTCAACTATTAGGATCTATCCTGTGCTGTCATATAAAGCACGAGTCTCTATAAACTACTATACAAGTTAGTGTTTGATCTGTTTCTTTGTGATGTTACCCGCCTCGGTGGCGTAGTTTGCTAACGCGCCAGTCGTGTTGAGCTCGACCGCCGAGGACGGGGAGATCGAGGTTCGAATCTCGGTCGGGTGAACTGGGGGTGGTTTTTCCTAAATGGTTTTCCACTCTCCCTCCACGCAAATGCGGGTTCACTTCCTCTAAATTCAACCCTCCCAATTCCTAATCCATTAGAGTAATTAGTACTTAAAGCGTATAACCCGAACGGGTAGTAAGACGCGGTGCTAAATATTATTATTATTATTATTATTATTATTATTATCTTTGTGATGTTCGCAGGGGCGAAGAATCACCGGTACTTCATGGGCTACCTGATCATGTTACTTATCATGTGCATGTTCCTCTTGTACGGCTGCATGCTGTTCTGGTTGGTCATGTGCGACACGTCATCCTCTCTTGGCTTCTGGACAGGTGACTGTTACTATCGCTATCTTGGGGTCTGGTTGTTGTGTTTAGTCCTTAAATATTGAGTTAACATTGCAACTCTAGACTGCCGAGGACGTGGAGATCGAGGTTCGTATCATGCTCGGGTGAACTGGGGGTGGCTTTCCCTAAATGGTTTTACACTTTTCCGCCACGCAAATGTGGGTTCACCTCCTCTAAATTCAGTCTTCTTAATTCCTAACCCATTAGCGTAATTAGTACTTAAGCGTATAACCCGGACTGGTAGTAAGACGCGGTGCTAAATAATAAAAAACATTGCAACTACTGCTACCCCTTAAAGCAAACTACCCCAAATCTTGATCTAGATCCTTTAGAAAGAGTGTAGGAAAGATTACACATAATTTTCTGTAAAAACTAGACTTTGCTAGACTTTGATTTTTAATAAATAAAAAAAAGATCAGATTCGATTAAATAAAAGAGTTGGATTTCGATTTAAAATGTCTGTGGATAAAATATATCTTTTTGGTTAAAAAACGGTAGCAGATAAACTCTTAATTAAGAGGTATGGTGCATCAAATAGAAAAATCACAACAAAAATGTTTACTTACTAAGGATGGAAGACTCATACACTTAAAAAAAATATTAAAAAAAAATTAATCAGTTGAAATTTGTTTTGGACCTTTAATACTGCTTATTGGTGGTCCAGAAACAATATAATTATAGGACAAATTCAACAACCAGGCCCTAGGCCAGTAATTTAACACTAGCTTTTTTTTTTCAAGCACCGCGTCTTACTACCTGTTTTATACACTTAAGTACTAATTATGCTAATGGTTATAGGGATTAGGAAGGTTATATCTATAGGAAGTATGCCCATATTTGCGTGGAGGAAGAGTGGAAAACTATTTTGGAAAAACCACCCTCGGTACACCCGACCAAGGTTCAAACCTCGATCTCCCCATCATCGGCAGTCACACTTAACCGAATGTAGGATTGTGATAATGAATGTATTATAAAAAAGAATCTTAATATTTAGTTACTATTTATATTTTCTTTTATTCCGTAATATTTCTTTTGCCTTTTATTTTAATAATTTTTCCCAGGATTTGAGATTCGATGGTAAAGTGAAAATTCAGATTCGTGAACTAGTGGATTCCACCCATTCTTAAAATATATTCTTGATTATTTCAATATAATTAAGAATTAACATTAACAAGGGATCTAATTTGACATCTTTAGACATTTCATGTAGAGATAAAAGTATCAGACACCTTAGATCGGTCGGTAGCGTGTCTGCATACTGAGCTAAGGGTCCAGGGTTCAATTTCCAGAATGGCCGAAAAATATATCATTGGTGAAATGTGGGTTTACCCTTTCACATTGATAAATTAACAGCTTGAGACTGGATGTTGTGCCTGTCCAGGTCATAAGTTAGATTATAAGGCATATGAAACTACAACACGCCGCTAGTGGAAAATATATGTCTTGAATTAAAACTGACCTAGGCCACAGGCTGGAAACATTAACGGATGTAAGTATGTAGAGATAAAGTGTTGGCTTTTATGTTAATGAGAATCAAGCCCAGGTGTGAGACTAAATGAACCTTTTTTTTTATGTTTCAGTGTTTGCTAACATTGCTCGCTGTGATGCGTGGGTAGCTTGGGTGGCAGCAAACGCAGCACTCCACTCCACCTGGGTGATCACTCTCTTCTTCTGTCAACTTTATCAGGTATTTAATCCTCTTGATTTTTTAAACTTTATCAGGCATATTTAGCACTATGTCTTACTACCCGTTTGGTTATGAATTGGGCTTATGTTTTAATTATGTTACTATGTTAAGGATGAGGAAGGTAAATATGTCAGAAGTGTACCTCTATTTGTGTGGAGAGAGAGTGGTAAATCATTTAGAAAAACTCCCTCTTAGTACATCCCACAGAGTTTCGAAGCCCGGTCTCCAGGTCATTGGCAGTCCAGCCTTTTGCAAGATTGGTGCCTTAAATCGTTTTGCAACCAAATAAGGTGTTTGAATGCTTTTTTTTTATATCTACACAATCAGACCATTAAAATGTCATTTGAAAAGACGTTCTTTCTGTTAATAAATAAATACGCCAGTTGTGTTGTTTTACAGAAGTAAATATTTGTTGTTCTATATAACGCTTGGCTCTGCATTCATTTTACTAACGTGTTTGTTCCAGATCATGTGTTTGGGTATGACGACAAACGAACGCATGAACAGCGGTCGGTACAAGCACTTTCACACGTCAGGTCGAACGGGTGTGGAGACGCGGAGCCCCTTCCACAGGGGCATATGTCAGAACCTGGTCGACTTCTCAGAGTTCCGCTGCTTCGGTCTGTTGAAACCAGATTCGACCGATTGGCTCACGAGATATGACATCAAGCAGTCCGTAGAGCAAGTCCCGCTCTTGTCAGTGAAAGAAAATTATCAATATGTGTAAATTATCTCACATAACCTAATTTTTTAAAAAAAATATCTTCTTTGCCTTAGCTTATTACTTAGTATCATGTTATTTATTGTCTTAGTAGCTGTTTAATATAGGACGTGCACACGGATAATTTGTAAGTCTTTGTTCAGCTTGCATTTTGGATTAAAACTGCCATCACAGGCTATTGTTTAGTGAGATTCATTGTCCGTACATTTCGGACAATATAAACATGACTAAGCCTGTGCGAATCCATTATTTTCAATTTGAAATTGAAATTTAGTCTTTGCTTATTTACTTGAATCAAATTCAAATCGAGTATTTTAAAACAAAACTAATTTGAACTGAACCCATATTTAATATTTTATAAAATTTGAATTAAATTATGAGTAAAAAAAAAGGTCACTAAACTCTGTTAAATTAATGACTAAATATTATGAGATTTGCAAATTCCAATCCAAATAATGTATCTTTTGCTAACTTCTTTCAAATGTTAAATTATTTTGACTTTTATATTGGAATTTCAAGTTAAATTCCATCAAATCTTAAATCTTTTTATTTTCGATAATGTTTTTGTTTGCTTCGGCCACCGGTTTACTTGTAGGTCCTCAGGTAAACCTCCTTTTGGTGTTAACCTGGGGCTACGGGTGCTAACGATGTCGATGCTCATCGTCACCAACCCACACACCCCCGGCCCACCAAACTGAGAGCCAACTGGCCATGCCCTCTTCCAAACTTGTTTAGTAAACTCGTTAAATAAGCACAATTTATTTTTTCCCGGCATGAACAAAAAAGCTTTGCTTTGAGATTAATTCAATTGTATTAGATTCGGGTTTGCTTCAAATTGTTCAAAAGTTCAAGGTGATTCTACTTCCCAGGTTTGTTCAAGAACCTAACCAGCTTTAATTTTGATTATTTACCTAGTGATACCACACCCTATCAGTAATGCTTTAAAGTATGCAGTTGTGTTTAACCTACAATGTTCCTTTTGTTAAGACAAATATAGTCGAAATGTGTTTATTTTACCTCCAGGTGACATATATAGTACAACCACAATGTTTTATTTATCTTTTTGTGTTTAATATTAACATTATCATGGAAATAACAATTATATGAAAAAAGTGCATTAAGCAAAAACATTAGTAATAAATAAAATGATAGAATATTAGTAGTAATAGTAGTAGTAGTAGTAGTAATAATAATTAGACTACTTCCTGAGGAAGATGCTATAATAGCATCGAAATATTGAAGCGTGTTTAAATATGTGTCGGTGTTTTTACATTTATTTGTGCTCTACCATTTTCCTAATATTCTATCATTTTATTTATTACTAAACATTATATTTTCATGTAATTACTTAAAATAAAACATTGAAAATAGGATAGAATGGCAAGGCCTATACACTTACCAGAAAACTATAGGCCTTAAAGTTCACAATTCAAAACATATAATTACATAATTTTCTAGGTACATCAGTTTCCTTCTTCAGCAGAAGAGGGTAAAACACATCCTCATGATAACTAATTTACTACAGTTCCTGAACAGGTTAAATAACCAGAGCACCCTCACATTCATCTGGAACATTTCACAGCGCTATGCCATGTTCTTGGATCTGTAACTGAACCTTCATGAGGGAAATACCAAAGCCACCAACCATCAACAGTACCTCCGTTTCCAAAGCAACCATCCTTTTAATTTAAAACGCTCTCTACCCTATAGCCTTGCTACCACAACCAAACATATATATGTTTCGAGGGAGACGATCTTGGCAAGCAATGTCAACAACTTTTCAAGGCTTTCACAGCCTGAACCTTGATTCACACTTTCACCTCATTCAACACTCAAATGAAATGTCATTGTGACCTCCTCACAAAACATCTTATATACCAGCTACAATGTAACTACTGCATTGCTGAATACATCGGGCTCACCACAACACCTGGACAACGAATGAATGGTCACCGTTTTGACACTAACCACAACAACCCTACAAACCAATAGCACTCCATGCCCAAACATTCAATGCAGGTTTTGACTCGTGCTATAGTAGTAGAGTAATACGAGTCCTCTCCAATAGTTGCAACGCTTCTGAGCTTTGTAGGTGGGAATTTTCTCACCAATATATAATCAAATCCAAATACCCTCCTTGTCTCAACCTTAGATAACCATCTCTCCTTTTATTCCAAGCTGGCCTACTCACACCAGTCACTCATTTCTATAAGTTATAAATAATAATAATAAATATCTGATTATTTAATAATCCAATATAATATAAATACAATTTTATCCACCTACCAAGAGTCGAGACAAGTTTCCAAGTAAAAAAGTAAATAGAAAATCAAGAAACACACAACACCCAGTATCTAAGTGATCATGACCTACCTCGAGCTATGGCGTCATAGTCTAGGGAGTGTTTTACTTTCTTCTGCTGAAGAAGGGACTGATCCATTATGTGTTTAGTTGTGTTTTTAACTGTGAACTTTGATGCCTACAGTTTTCTGGTGCGTAGAACTTGCCCTTCAATTCTCTTTTCAATGTTTAATTTAAAATACGGTAGTTGTTTGTCACCATTTTACCTTTATGTAGTTACTTAAGGTTGTTTTAGTGAATATTTTCCCCCTGATTACTGAACATTCTTGAAAAATCATAGATTTTATAACACATTCTAGTCAATTAGTGCTGTGTAACCGAGTGCAAATATATTTTTTATGTTTTCTTTTAACTGAAATTAATTTTAATGTAAATATGACAAAAAGTATTATCAATTATGAAGGAAAAAATAAATATATAAATATGTTACTTAACCAATTTAGAAATAAGGTTAAAGCTGAGAAGGTAAAATGATAAAAAAAAAGACAAATGTAAATATTTGGGGTCTATTTTACCTTCTTACTTTATGACATTTGTAACTCGAAAGTTCATTACCGCATTTAAAAAAAGAACGCCTCATATCCCTCTCTTGAGCTAGTACTATCCAGTCCACCTCATTGCACTCTATCTATTTCAGTTCATTCTAATGTTTTCCTCCCATCTGCGTCTAGGTCTTCCCAATGGTCTCCTCCCATTGGGTTTGCCAATCAATATCCTGAACGTGTTTATAGATCCTTCCATTCATGCTGCATATCCTGCCCACCTTAATCTACGTGATTTGATTATCCTGACTATCTTGTGATGAGTACAGGATATATAACTCATTTTTATTTAACCTCCTCCACTTCTCATCCCTTTTTATGGTCTGCCAACTCAAGTATTTGTATTTAGAGTCTTAGTTCAAGCGAGATTTTCAGAATTCTCCTGAGTATAGAGCTGAGCTTAAATTCAATTATTATATACTCTTAGAACTTAATCATTCGATTAAAAAGAATCATTATTGTTGAAGTGAAAACAAGACACATTTATTAAAAGTCAAATAAAACACTAGCTTTGAAATTACTATAGCACTAAAACTTTTACAATAAAAATAAAATTAAAATTATGCCAACTGCACATTTCACAAATTACATCCAGACAAGTAGAGAGAACAGTAAAGAATTAGCCATCCAACACCAGACATACAATACAGCCTCATACAACACGCTCAATTTTGGACTCGGGAGTCTCTCTTAAAGGCAGATGCTTGAGTTGGAAATTTGGAATATTCGCAGATCCCTAAAAATGGGTACTTCTCTATGTTAAAACAGATATTACCCACCATACCTGAAACAAGGTTATAAAAACAAAACCTCATTAAAACAAAGCTATTTTTTTGGACAAGAAATTGACATCGAGAAATATCTTTTAAATGTATGAAATGCCTTGACTGCACTCTCGCGCATACATTTCTGTAACAACGAAATCGATGTGAACTTTATAATTTTAATGTAATTATGAACATACTCCAAACATATATTATTTTATTCAAACAATGTATAATTTCGCTCTCAATATTTCTGACACACAGTATTTTTTTTTTTTTTTTATTTTCNTTTTTTTTTTTTTAATTTTCATCCAATACTAAATTTTACTGTTTGTGAATCTCCTTTGCTCCCAACACACCCATTAACTGGCTATAAATCTGCAAATAAAAAAATCCCACACTATAGTTTGGCTGATAACGACCCCTTGAACGTAGTAACAGTTGAAAATATAAAAATTGACATCCTTTCAAAAATTTCTGTTTACACATAGAATGGGTTGGCTAGCGGTTAGCAAAATCGGGCTCTACTAATCCAAATTTGTTCACTTAAAAATAACTAAAATTACACATGTCTGCCAAGCCTCACATGGTATTAATATGCTTAAAGAAGAATACTTTTCTAATTTTGTTTTTCTTCTAAATTAAGAAAATAAGTTGTTTTAACGTTTCATTATAAATAATTGCAAAAAAAAATCTCAAATGTAATCACTTAACAATACTTACTTCTGAATAACTTTAGCTCTCTTAAACTTTTTGAGGAATATTTTGTTATATATGGAAGGATTTCCTGGGATGAGGGGAAGAAACAAACATAATTTGGCTTGAACAAAATAAAGAACAACACAGTTCACACTTTACAGCGCTGCCACTGGACAGGGAGGTAATGGCTACCTCTTGAAGAAAAACGATCACTATGGTTCTATCCTCTAAACTAGGTTTCAAGCTTATTGTAACTCGCACTTACTCTTGACGAGTTCAGATAGAAACTTGGATCAAACAGTAACACTGTTTTTTTTTCTTCACAAGGCGAGAATGTAAAGTGTGAATCTTGTTCCTCTCTTCAATGTAAAACCCATATTACATTTATTCCTTTTATTAGTATCAATCCCTTTCTCCTGTACCTTTTTTATTTCATTTAGAACAAAACTACTTTATAATAATAAACTTTATAAATTTGCCATTTTCTCATAACACTATTTATCACCATCATAAACATCACGATCATCATGAACAGTTTACGGCCACAGGTTGGGTATGTTTGGAACACCTCACCAGCTCTCCTCTCTCCTCCACTCTCCTCTGTACTCCCTTTAACCACCTGTCCCTTGGTCTTCCTTTTGGCCTCCCGCTTCAATATCCAGCATCTTCTTCACCATCTTCTCCTCCATTCTTCTCACATATCCGTACCACCTTAGTCAGTCAGGGACCTGGTGGTCTAGGGATAAGGTGTCAGACTTTTGTGCGGGGAGTCCGGGGTTCAACCTTTGGCCCCGGCACGGATTTATCTGATTACCAAACCCTTCCTTCACCTCTGACAAGACGTGTATTAATCACAACTTGTGAATGTGTGGAATGCCAGGCCTCCACCGTGGTTCGGATCCCACGTTAAACTGTAGGTCCTCCATTTCATCTCACAATCACCCTACCATTACACATTAGCGTAAGTGCGTATAACCTGAACGGGTAGTAAGACGCGATAATTATAATAATTATCTATCCTGTTCTGCATTTATTCCTCCTCAACCTCTCATTTCTCATCTTATCCGTTCTTTCCAGTCCTACAGTATGAAATTTCATTTCACAGGCTTGAATTCTGCTTCCATCCTGCCCCTTCAACACTCGTGTTATCACTGTGTATGTCAATATTGGTACAAAAAACGTCCTGTAGATCGCTCTTTTACACTTCCTCGTCACATGCCTTCTTCATACGTGATAGTCTGTACATTCCTTCATATATGATATTTTGAAGCCACACTTGTGTTCGCAATAGAGTTGGTAGTTCAAGTATGGGACAGCAATCAGGTGGGAATTTATTTTATATATAAAAAAAAAAACTAGACTTCAAACGAATGTTTGCTCTAGAGGCCTAAGGGATTAATTATTATTAATTTGTGGGAGGAGGAATGATAAAAGTAATGACCCACGTTATGGTTGTTGATACATTTAAATTTCAGGTAGCTCACACCTAAGATAATGGTCCTGACCCTATGGCTGTTTTGAATCAAATGTAATGGTCTTTATTTTACAATTAAAACGATTGGAAAAGATAATAATTATCTTTATGAAAGAAGGCAGATAAAATTGTGATGGAAACCAATTGTGACAGACATTATTTCCTTACCAGAACGTACAATTTTAAGACTAATTTCTTTGTCTGTTGTTCTTTGTATATCCATAAGAAATTCATGGTTACACATTAAAATCTCTTTCTATAGCAAATTTTATATTACTTTTTGATTACTGGACTGTGCGATTTTGTATTACATACTAAATACGATTATATAAGCATAATTTACAAACGTTTGATGTAGAAAAACTTTTTTGTAGCGAGATTTTATTGTGTACTTGTATGATTTATACATAATTTAAGATAATTAAAAGTTCAAAAATCTGTTAATTCTGATCTTTGAGTGCATATATGTAGTGTTTTTATTTACAAAGATATGACATGGCAGCAAATTTTCGATGTATAAGGCTCTCTTTCTTTAGTTTTAGTTTTAGTTTTGTAAAGTGTTATGTATCAATATAATTTTTTAGTTATATCAACACAGAATTTTTTCACCTCTTCTTGTTATCCATTTGGGTTATAGTGTTAATGTCAATTTGGCAAGGACGGTGAAGGTATAATTTAGAAGAAATGTAGCTGTATTTTCATGTAGGGAGAGTAAAAAAATGTTTAGGAAACACCCACAAGGGTTAGTGAAAACTTAATCTAAATGGTAAGGACAAGGAAGGTTATCTACAAATATTAGCATGGAAAAAATCTGGGGAAAACAGTGATAAATCATCATCATCATCATCATCATAATCGACCCTTTCCAGCCTGTGGCCGGGTCAGTTTAGTAAAATGCCTCCATTTTCCTCTATCCTCTCAAATTCTCATAAAAGCAGCCGAAACGTTAGAAGTTATTTCTTCAACGCAATTCAAGATCGAAAACATTGGTATTAAATTAATACTAACAGCAATCCATCAAATTTATCTCTATACAATGACGATAGATAGATGTTCTAAAGTTTTTTTTGTAATAAAACACTTTGATAGTTGTGTTCATACGAAATAAATCAAATATTGTGTATCAGAAAGATTAATTTTACTATTAATATTTTATATCTCTTAACAACTTTAATGTGTGTTCTTATATTTAGTGTTCAATAAATTAAAAATCTTAAACCTGCCAAGACTTTTCCGCTGTGCGAGATTAGCTTATGTTCATTCGAGCTAACCAGCCCTTGTCTGAGCTCAAACCCAAGATGAGAGGTTTATTATTTGAACTATTTAAGTGAAAATGTTACAATGTATCTTTATTGTTTGTATATTATTCGTTTTATATATTGGTAGCGAAAATAATTTGAGTGCAATTTATCGGGGGATATAAGGCTGATGTATTTAAGTTTTGTTTGATGAAATATATATTTTATTGTCTTCCAATTTCTTGACTTAATATAACATATCATCATATGTATTTCTTCACATTTGTCTATGCATGAATTTTAGTTTGCATCACATTTTCAGAAGTTTTATTGATTACTGATACTGGCTTATGTTTGATATATTTTATTTTTAAATTACTAAATTCAAGAAACTGAAAATATTGAGATTCATATAAGTTAAATAAGCACCTTGTGGTAATTTTCTCATATTGCACACTAAAAATATATTTTGTGAAATAGTCTAATTTTTTTTTTAAAAGAAAAGGCCTTTTACAAAATAGAATGCTAGCAAAATTGATAACACAGTGCTATTTTATAGGTTTTGATAGTATATATTTTCATATGAAAATTGTGCTGTAACTTCTCTTTAATTTTCCTTCTTGTGAATTGTGGAATATTCTTTAACTTGTTTTTTGATAGAGTTGTACTTATGGTATTGGTAGTATTACTTTGGTAAATTGTATTTCTATTTTTTTTTAAGCACCGCGGCTGACAACCCATTCAGGTCATACGCTTGTGTACTAGTTTTAGGTATTAGGAAGGGTACATTTAGAGTAAATTTACCCGTATTTGCGTGGAGGAAGAGTGTAAAACCATTTTGGGAAAACCACCCTCGGTACACCTGACCGAGATATGAACCTCGATCTCCCCGTCATCGGTAGCCTAGTCTACTGCGATAGTAGCGCCTTAGACTATGCGGCCACTGAAGCGGGTATTTCTTATTAATTTCGTGTTCATACACAGTCATAGTTCAGTATATACACTGTATGAAATGAAACAAAGGGTAGATTTGTTGAAAACAAGCCAACTGTACATTAAGTCATGTGCTTTAGATTTTTGCAAGAGTTGGTCTTTAGGGTGCTACAACTCCAGCTTTGAGATGGCCAATTTCAATGTAGTTCATTTTTATTGTATTAAATCAATTTTAGCTCAAACAAAACCTAAATAAAGCCATAACACATGATTAGTTGGTTTGTGATGAAATAAATAAATTGTGCACTTGTGGTTTATAACTTTCGTGCCCTTTCAACAGTTATTGTTAATTAAGTTACATGTTTTACATTATATACTATTAGGTCAAAGAACATTTTGACTCAATTCTAATCCGCTTCGTTGGCCGCATAGTCTAAGGCGTCACTCATGCAAGAGACTGGACTGCCGATGACGTCCGAATGCCGGTCGGGTGAACTGAAGGTGATTTTCCCTAAATGGTTTTCACTCCCCCTCCACACAAATGCTGGTGCATTTTCTCTAAATTCAACCTTACTCATCCCTAACACATAAACATAATTAGTATATAGGCGTATAATCCGAACGGGTAGTAAGACGCGATGACAACAAAAAAAAACCCTCATTCCATTGCTTTTTAAATGCTTAGTAACTTTTTTAAATATAATTTTACAAAAATATTATTGAAACTATAGAAAAACCTCCAAAATTCTCTTCTAAAGTATATTACTTTACGTGTATCCTGACCGGGTTCAAACACATAACCCACTCCCATGGAATCCCAAGAACCTCAGTGGACCATAGCATTTGCTTGATTTGTAGCTAAATACATTTATTAAGACTTTTTTTTTTACATTTGTAATTTTAAGATTCACCAAAATTACTTAATTTGAAGACAGTATAGCTTTCAAAATGTTTCGTTGCACAAATCGAGAGCCTGGGATCAAACTAGTGGTCCATAGATCACTGGACAGTGATAAAAACTATCAAAAGTCTCCATGATCACTATAATATAATGTTAAATAGGTGCTAAACACCATTAAGTTTGAGCATTTCATGTTTTTAGATTGGGCAGGAGGGAACACCCTTTTTTTGTTTTTTTTTGCGGTTTATGTAACAATTAATAAAAAATTACTACAGTAGATATGTTTACTTTAATTTTCTACTTATTTAGCTCAACAATCTTTGAATATTTGTCAGGGGCTTAACCGCAGATGACCAGAAACCTATTAAATGAGATGATGATGTCATGTTCAAATTCCACTTGACCCATTTCATTGGGCGCGTGGTCTAAACCCGCTACTATCGCAGTATACTATAGACTGCCGATGACAGGGAGATCGGGGTTTGAATCTCGGTCGGGTGTACTGAGGCCGGTATTTCCAAAATGGTTTTCCTCTCTCCCTTCACACAAATGTGGGTACACTTAATATAAACATAGCCTTCCTAATCCATAAAACAATTAGTGTTATTAGTACACAACCTGAAAGAGTAGTAAAACGCGGTGCTAAAAAAAATTAAATTCCATCTTTTCCATAACAGATATTCAAGAATTATCGAGATTATCTTATGTAGAAAATTAAACTATACATATTTATTGAAGCAATATTTTATTTATCCAGCCCAAAAAAAAGTTTTTGATATAAAAACAATAAAAATATGTACCTTTACTCCTTCCCATCTTAAAGTTTTTTGTTTTGTAAAGATTGTTTTGAAACTTTTAAACGAGTCTTTATCATATTTTTTTTTAGATAAAAGAAGTAGGAATAACTTACTTGGGTTACTATTAAGTAAATTGTCTATTGTCCATTCACACTCATTTAAAATGACTTTTCAACTTTCGCCAAAAAGCCAAAAATTGTTGTTTACCAACAAAACCTGAAGAAGCTGCCTGTGGTAGTGAAAGCTCATTTTTAATGTGTGTTAGTATGTTTGTTGATATTTTATTTGAACAATTTCAACTACAGTGGTACTAACCAGGTAGGAATGAATGCTGATCACCCTCTCCTTTCAATATGTGCACTTGTAATGAACTTTATTATATTTATTGTTATTTTTTCAAGATATTCTATGTACAACTAAAATAATATGTTCTGTTGCCAAAGATTATGTTTAAATTCATATACTGTCCCATGCCTTTTTACGAGTTGTCTCAACTACGCTCACAAATATTTTATTTTATCAGCTCTACATGTTATTTATTAATAAATCTTTTTAACTTTTGTTGCAATACAACTATTCATAGTGCTTTTTTTTATTAATGTCCTATTGTATATTTAAATATTTAATACATAAACAGTTTTTTATGTAATAATAGACTTTTCATATAGTGTGTAAAGTGTGTATTTTTTTATTATTACTATTCAAAGTCATAAACATTCCATTAACATATTTATCTAAATTGAATTATCTTATTTACTATCTGCAAACCAAATCTCCATCTAGTAGATACTCTGCCTTGAACAAATGTTTTTAATGTGGTGTGAGTACAAATGTATATGTTTTAAAATAATTAAATGTATATTGCTCTTAATATTTTTCATCTTTTATTGTAAAATAGATTCTTGTTGATAGTGTAGTTGTGGTTTTGCATCAGGTTACTGAAAAATTACTCACCGTGACGTTATATCCAATCAAATTGAGATTTATGGTTAATAACTTGTAGTTTTTACATGTCTTTCATAATATTATACATTTTTTTTTTCACATCTTATTCACAGTAACATTTTTATGAAACAAATTGTAATGATCATATCTGTAAAGAATATGCACAATGATTATTGAAGTTTGTGAACCTATGTAACTAAATGTTTGCTTCGATTTGTAGATAAATATATTGTTATATAGTAAATTATATTTTGTAGTCTTATTTTTATAAGAATGTAGGCCTATTGAAAGTTATGGGGGATGTTGTTCAGCTGTGTTTGCGAGTTGAGGTTAGGATTTCAACCGAACGGTCTAAACACTCAAATAGAATTAAATAGCCAAAGCTATTATTTATGCTATTAGTGGGAATTACACCATCTAAATATCATATTCTGAAAATTGAAAAATGACACCTGGACACGGGAATCGAACCCGGGACCTTTGGCTTAGTACGCCAATGCTCTAACCACTGAGCTATCCAGGATTTGTCTCGTGTCTAGGGTCATTCTTCACTTATATCTTAAGGCAGAGTCTAGTATGAACTTAGCGGAAATCGTCGGCTACAAGTATGTGATTATATTAATATCAAGAGCTATCAGATAATGCAGCCATCTTTGACTCGGTAGTTGGCTTAATGCTGCCACTTGTACAATTATTATAATTGTATGGGATTGCATACTAAGAATTAATTAGCCAAAACTATTATTTATGCTTTTAGTGAGGATTACTCCATCTAGATATCATGTTCTGAAAATTGAAAATGACACCTGGATAGCTCAGTAGTTAGAGCATTGGCGTACTAAGCCAAAGGTCCCGGGTTCGATTCCCATGTCCAGGTGTCATTTTTAAGTTTTCAGAATAAACACTCAAATGTGAGTACATTTCCTCTAAATTGTACCTTCCTTATTCCTAGTGCATTAATTTTACAGTTGTAATAAGTTAAATAACACCTTTGAATGGCAAAGTTCAGCTCCGTCTACAGAGTCTGTAATCTCATCCTTGTAGTCTTTAATGGTCCTTAGAAATGTAAATTGCGATCACAGTCTGTATCCTTAACCACGTGACAGTGCCAACCAAAGAGAAAGTCCGAGACTAAATACAATTAAACTCTGTGAAAGAAAATAAATAACTGTCTAGAACAAGGGGGAGTAGACATCCGTGAAGCAATCCATATTCACTAGTCCTTGGAAAGTAAAAAAAAAAAAAAAAAAGTTGAGTCAACGGCTAAGAGTGGTGAAGATTAAGGTCTTAAAGCCCTTTCCTAAAGACCCCATATCCGTATGATATTGACTTTCCACTCACAGATTGTGCTGTCTACAAAGTCCATATCCTTAAATCATTAGTCCTTACCACTCCTTAGAAGATGACTTAACTTTAACTTTCTAAGGACTGCCAATCACAGCAAAGTTATGTGCACACACATTAGAATGAAAGCACCAATGGTAGTGAGTTCTATGAACCGAGAAATTTCAGGAATTCCAAGTTCTCAGTAGTAGTGGCATCACTTTGGTAGGAATTTAAACTAAATAATGCAAAAGGCGAACTTAACTCTACTAGAGCCGGGTCATCAGGTATGACAACAGTTAAAAAGATAATAAAATTTTCTACTTATTTAAAACTTGCAAAGATTTACTATGTAGTTTCTAGCAAAGAGGTCTCAAGTATTACTGACATAATTAAATATGATTCCGCTAAAGCTTTAGTTAAAAAATAATTGGGGTGGTTAGGCACCCGAAATTTTGGGCATCTAAAAATCTCGTAATTTCGAGCGAGTATTTTTTATGCCTGAATTTCAATCAGACATCTCGAGAACTTGGTAAGCTTAAGTATATAATGCCATGTTAGCACTAACCTCTAATTCAAACTTTGAAAAAAAAAGTGTTTATCTGATATTCATAGTTGAATTATTTCAATTCAACTAATACTAAACAAAGGTAAGTATTATTTTTTATTAATTCGTAAATTATTATGTTAGGTTTCAACAAAACAACGAAAGCGAGCTGAAAAGCTCCACATACACAATACACTAACTGTTTTTATCCAAAATTAGAAAAATTAATAGAACCAACAATAAAATATGGTTCTAAAATACATCATAGATACCGACACAGAAAAAGAATAATGCTAAAGAAATTATAACCAGATATTATGTTATTAAAAATAAGTAATTAATTGATCAAAGCCTTTAAAAATACGATTAAGATAAATAATCATACAAATTGATACAATTTTTTTTTAATCTTCTGTATGAAAATGTGGTTCTTGCGCTAAGTTAAAGAAAATACGATATTTAGAAAACATAACCCCAATTTAAAATCACCAAGTTTTGAAATTGCGGCACGAGCACACTTGGTGGTGAAGGTAGTATTAGGTACCTACAACAACCTTACATAGTCGTGGAACCTAGATCCTCTGGAAGTTTTGAGATATTTAACTTTGAACTTACATCAGCCATGCAACAAGCCCTATAGGATCGCCAAGTTTAAGGTGCCACAGTTTCTATATTTGAAATTGCGGCACGTGCAAACTTGGTGGTATAGGTAGTACTAGGCACCTACAAAAACCTCACATAATCGTGGAACCTGGATCCTCTGGAAATTTTGAGATATATGAATTAGAACTTACCCTAACATGCAACAAGCCCTATAAGATCGCTAAGTTTAAGGTGCCGCAGTTACTATATTTGAAATTGCGGCACGAGCACACTTGGTGGTATAGGTAGTACTAGGCACCTACAAAAACCCCACATAATCGTGGAACCTGGATCCTCTGGAAACTTTGAGATATATGAATTAGAACTTACCCTAACATGCAACAAGCCTTATAAGATCGCTAAGTTTAAGGTGCCGCAGTTTCTATATTTGAAATTGCAGCACGAGCACACTTGGTGGTATAGGTAAAAAAAACACCTAAAAAAAACATAATCGTGGAACCTAGATCCTCTGAAATTTTTTAGATATTTGACTTTGAACTCACGTCAGCTAAACGCATACATATTTATTTAGTTGATTATTTGATATGTATAATTATTATGTTTTCCTAACGTATATTAAATCACCCTTGGCAATGAAACATGTAAAAACAATAATTTTACCATTAAATAATTGTTTCTATATTTAAAATTATTTATTATGTGTAGGTAAGTGAACAATATGTGATAACATAAATTTACATTATATATTCCAAACTATAGGTGAAATAATAACTGTATATGTTGTGAAATAAATATTATTTAAGTAAAACATTATACTAATTACCGTAGGTATGGACATATAATTCACAGAGTACAGAAGTGGAGTCGAATGATTTTTTTTATATGTTACAATATTAAGACAAAAGTCAGATTATAACTTATAAAATGTGGAAAACAACTGTAAACATTAAACACAAATACCAATATACAATTTAAATTAACATCAAAAGAATTATCAGGCGCATTCAAATGTCTTATAACATTGAAATATTACATAACTTATATTATAGTTGCAATACACAAACAAATGTGACAATTCAAAAATCTGTTTTTATAAATCATATATTTTTTATGGTTGAAACTTGAGAGAAAATTAATATCATCAAACAAACAGCTCGCAGGTTGTGAATAAAATAGTTTTAATTAAGTTTCCATGGAATAAACAAACATTAAAGCTTGTTTATCACATCAAACAATCAAGTAAAACATTTAAATATATTACATTACCAGATTTGTGATAAAACATCTTATTAAGTAAAAAATCAATACATATTTATCATTCATCGTTATTATATAAAAGACTCATATTATCAAGAAAATGACTTAAGAATTACATTAAATAACTGTTGTAAATCAAAACATTTTTTTAAGACTAGGTGATACCCCAAAAAAATTAAGTACTGTTAAAATGT
>CABFWO010001359.1:0-32918 GCA_902155825.1 Timema genevievae
ACTAACTGCTCCTAGTGTATGACTCACTATATAAACTTGGTGGGTTGCCTGTATATCAGGAGAGAGAGAGGTTCAGTGGTGAGGACTGGAGCTGCTCCTAGTGAATGACTCACTATATAAACTTGGCGCAGTGCGTGTATATCAGTCGGGAGGTAAATCTAACTCTTAGCGTTCTGTTTGTTTTGTTATTCCTAAAACAATGCTGAGCCAAGAATAAACATGCTAACGTCAAGTTATTTGACTGATCAGTCCTACTATTATAATGTAGTTCTCGAGTATGATTCACTAACGTGTAGTGGGGATGATTTTGCTCCCAAGGTCTTTACTCTTTTATCCTCAAGTGAAGGTTCTTACATTTCCCCTTGTATTAACTAGACACTATACTGTACATCGCATTAAACACATAAATAAGAAACGAAATTATCCTGACCTACTATTAGGCTTGAAAGGCATTTAATACCTAAGTAAACGTCTCTAACAATCAAAGAAAGCACCACGTCCTTACATGGCTAGTGAGGGGAACTTTAGACTTAAGAAGGATTTGTTCGATCTCAGGATACACTTTAAAATATTTGCGTATTAATCCAATAACTCGCATCCTGCCCTAACTTCTATATGTTCCTTGATTAAATAATAGCACAAACCAAGTTACGAGTAGGGAACTCCCTCATAAGTATCCCTTGGGATAGAACCGGGGTCCCCTGTAAATGTGATGGACCACTTTATTCGCCCATTCAAGGGAATGCTCTCTATTTGTTCGTGCTTATTGAAATATGGCCTAGGTATATTATGGCAGAAAGAATTTTTTATAAAATACAAATATATTTCTTTATTAGTGGTGTACCTAGTATTCCGCAGGTATACAGGGTGTATTTTAATTGGTGTCAAATATTATAGGGGTGTAGCCCCATCCACGAAACAGTAAGAAAAGTTAATATAAACATGGGTGCGGAAACGCTAAATTAAACAAGACCAAGTTTAACAGAAACAAACAAACTCACAAGACAAAACATTTTGCTATCAAAATCGTTAAAAAAAATTATAGTGATCTGCTTAGATGAATCCTCTGAGCCTTCATTCCATGCTTTGTCTTACTCCGTTGGACACACCTGGGGTGCTACGTATTTGCTCACATCCAGTTACGATACGCTCTCTTAAAACCTCAACATCAGGCACAGGAGTTGCGTAAACAGTGCACTTTAAATGTTCCCAGAGATAAAAATTTATTGGATTCGAATCTGATCGTCAAACAGGCCATTCAATGGATCCCTCACAACCAAACCATCTTTGAGGAAAACCTTTAATAACTAAAACTAGGCTTGTCTGGACCCATGTTTATATGAACTTCTCTTGATGTTTGGTCGATGGGAATGCACCCTTAGAATATTTGACACCAATTAAAATAAACCCTTTATATAATATAAATCAAAAGTGACAATTGCAAATCACATTAATTTCTATTTAAATATATTCAATTTGTTTTACTAACTTTTATAACTGTCAAAAATAAAAAGTCTCCTAACTGAATGGAGCTGTAGACGTAATTATCAGGACTGGTCATGGCATGGTTCGAATCCTGGCAAGGCGCACTGGAAGTGGTTTTTCACATGTGATTTATCATTATAATTCTCCATCCTTTCTCAGGGGCACTTCCTCAAATTAGAATTCCTCACCTCATTGTCTTTTGATTAAAATTTAAAAAACACATTTTTTATAAAGATAAGCTAGAAAATAGCTGATGAGGCTGTCTTCAGTGTGTATTTCTGTGTTCCGCGTGCTACTTCCCGTCCGTACTATCTGATTATCTACACTAATTGGGCGAGGATAAGGAAAGTAGAATTTTTTGGAAGAGAACCCACTTTTGTGGGGGAAGGAGTGAGGAGAAACGGAAATAATTTAAGAAACAAACACCTCAGTACACCTGGCTGGAATACAAACCCCCAACCTGCTCGTCACTGGCAAACCAGAACAAGACAAGATTGAAGTCTTTGTCCGTGTGCTCACCGGCGTGAGTTTTAATTATATTTGAATTAAAATAAAGGTACGTAACCTATTTAAAATCAACGAGCGTCCCCATATTTCAGTAATTTTTTGTGTAGGTTCACGACTACACAATTAAGAAACAATACTTGACGGCGAGGGAAGAGATCGCTCCTGTGTACTCTACGAAGGAGGTCCAGTTTTGAACTGTCAGCGCATGAGCAATATCAGATCAACTTTCCCCGGCTACCGTGAGATGTGGAGGTTTGCGGCTAGTCATTATCCCCTGTTTATTGGACATTACTGCGCAATGTTTCGATGTGAGAGTATCGGATCAGAGGTCATCCTCGTGCTAGAAAGTGCTGGGGTACGAGACACCGTGAGCCTCTCGTCTTCCATGAACGAGAGCCTTCGAATGCATTCACAGCACTCGTCCAGACGATCAGACGGTCTCTTTTTTTGTTGTTTATTTTTTGGTTTAGTTATAACATGACCCGCAACAGAGGGCACATTTGTTAAGGGCCGTATACACAGTCAAGATTCTTTTGTCAGCCAAGTCCCCATTTGATCTGAACTATTTATTATTTCGTATGCCGGGCATTCATGTTCACTAACGAGGTAAGAGTACGAATACGGCCTAAGATGACATCTCCCTGCCAGCTGTCGTGAGGTTGAAGGTGGTTTTTCTTAAATGGTCTCCACCTCTTCCCACACAAACTCGCGTAGATTTCCTCTCAATTCTACCCTCCACAATGGGGTAAATAAATGTGAATAACCCGTATGGGTAGTAAGACTTAGACCGATTAAAAGTTTCAACATAATAATTGTTGTTTTTCGTACTCTTGAACTTTCCTGGAATTTTCTAGCTGGGCTGAACTCCGAAGCAGACGAGTATTTTGTATGTTGCACTTTTTTTTTAGTTCATTTAACAAAAGGACTACCAACGACTTAACCTAAGGACCAAAGGATTAGAAGAGTAACTTGGCTGAAATTTGTTTTGTGCACTGCGTCTTACTATCCATCCGGACTAGTCATATATTTATAATGATGAGGTATAAATGAATACGCTAGAATTGAGAGTAAATGCACTTGCATTTACGTTGCTGGAGAAACCACTATAATACACTGTCATAATTATGGCTATAGGCTCCCCGTCACCGGCAAACCAGAACGATACGAAATTGACTCTCTTATCTACTATCCCACTGGTATGGATCCTTTAGAGTAAATGCAACCGCATTAGCTTTGATAGAAGATCAGAAACTCACAGTTAGAATCACATTTGGTAAACCATCTTCGAGTTCACTTGACCGATATTTGAACTCTGACTTCTCCGTCAGTATTCACCAAATATTTTCACTGTGTGTTTCCTAAATTCTATTCACGTTAATGTGGATGCATTTAGTCTAAACTGCTTCTTACTCCCTACCAATTATTAGACTATGGGCCAGTTTCATAGTCAGATTTAGTACGCGTCAAGTGCGGCGCTATACTAAATACAGGACGACACCTACCTGAAATTGAATGGAATGGGCCAGTTTCATATGCGAAACTGGCCCATTCCATTTTGGTCTAGGTAGGTGTCGTCCTGTATTTAATATCGACTCGCACTTTAGGCTCACTAAGTCTGACTATGAAACTGGCCCTAAGACGTTACTATCCATTATGCTTTGCGGACTAATTAAAACAAAAAACTATGAGTCGCTAATAATGTAGCACACTTTTACTAGAGAACCTAATTAAAAAAATTAAAATTGAAGTTTCACTCACACATAGAAGAAATATTATCATTTGTGATTCGAATAACTTCCATCAGGAAGTAAGTGATAGTTTACAATAACGTGGCGAAGCTGAGTAAACAAAATTATGTGACCCACATCAATGGGCACGTGGCTTAAGGCGTCAACTTCGTCTGATTTGGTTTTCCAGTAACGTGGAGGTTGGGGTTCAACTCGCGTTCGGGTGTATTTTCTTTAAATGGCTTCCCAATATTCCCCTACATAAATGCGGGTACAATCCCTCTAAACTCAACCTTCCTCATTCCCACCCCATCAACGCGAATGCGGATATCCCGGACGGGTAGAAAGACGTGGTACAAATATATAAAATAAATTGTGCTGTAGTTTTAGGATCCACTTATACGCTCGCTTACCCTAACCATTCGTGTCCTGACTTTTCCCATCCGGGATATGAATTGGAGACGTTTAGATGTGAAAGCTCATTCTCTCGGACATCGCAGGTCTTATTGCGGGACTACCAGTGCCTAACACTTACTGGCAGTCGTTCAATCATACACTGCATCCCACTTACATTCCTTGGCCTAGATTCGAACCGGAGGTCCTTCTAACTGGAAGATCACGAGCGTTGTCCTTCAACCAGGGGGAGGTGTTGGCATACTAACAACGATTAAATATTAGCTATGGTAAGGTTTTGTAATAGTTTCGTACGTATCATGGCCAGCTATTTTATTAAGGTATTTAACGCGAACTCTTTCTAATAGCCTACACATATTTTATCAGCACTCAACTCAAAACAAACCTAGCCTAGGGCAGTGGTCTAATATTACACACCCAATCCTAGCATCTTGATATCTACTAATTCCTGTAGCCTACACAAATAGTAAATATATTCATCAGCAACACCCGGAATCTAGCCCGAGTCATTTAGACTAGCGGTTACCAAACTTTTTGAATGGCGTATGACCCCAACAATTTCCGTAATTTGGAGTACCATCAAGATAATACTGAATATTTACTATTTCGTTATATTTTGACGTGAATACTTCTATAAATTCAGAACGTACTAGGGGAGTACGGGACGAAAATTTGAGTGTAAAGAAATCATTTATTAAGGTTTGGCTTAATAATTTTTAAAGTATTAAAGATAACGAAACCAAACTGATATCATTCGATAGCTGATGGAATAAAGATTTGCCATTGACCTTCAGATAGCGAGCCGCGTGGCGCGGATAGCAGCGGGGGGTCCGCCATTTTGTGTACGATCCATCACGCCTCGGAAACTTCAACCCAGTATAACTTAGCACTCTGTCGTGGTACGACGCTCGTTTTAGTGTCAATCAACAGCTCCCGTCGAGATCTGTTGATTTAATTAATAATACGTAAATTTAATTACCGTTTTGGTGAAGAAAATGTGGATTGAAGTTTAAAAATTCTAGACATTTCACAATGTCCGCCTATAGCCTACTCGCCGGAAAGCCAGCCAGAAATATGTCGAACGGGAAAGAGCAGATCGTCAGCTATTTAATAATACCCCAATGTCTGGGTCGGAACTAATAAGGAAGTATCGGGAGTTTGGAAGCGGCGCAGCGTATTCACATAAAACCCCTCAGGTCGCGCACCGATACAGCCACACCCGATTTGTTTTAATGGTGTTCAGGATTATAATAATACAAGACTGCACGGCTGCCTGCATCTTATTATCCGTTCGGGTTATACGCTTATGGTTGTAGGGATTAGAAAGGTTATATTTATAGGAAATGTACCCGCAGTTATGGGGAGGGGGAGTGGAAATCCATTTAGGGAAGATCACCCTCAGTACACCCGACTGAGATTCGAACCTTGATCTCCTCGTCATCGGCAGTCTAGTTTAACACGAGATTAGTGCACATTAGACCACGCGGCCATCGAAACGGGTCTCCAATCACTCTTTAAATGTGTTTTACTTTTGGCTAGACTTGGTCGTAATATATTTTTAAGATTTGATGATACCCTATAATTATCCAGCTTTAATTTTCTTGTTTTGTTTGGCTTATCAAGGTGTGCCACCGGGAATAATTGTACGTAACACTGATAGTACGCGTACCACAGTTTGGGAATCATTGATTTATAATAGTGGTCTCCAAACTTTTTGATCACGTATCACTATATTAGTAAAGATAAATACATATCGTACACCCACAATAAATATATAAACATACAAGAAATACATACTAAAATAAATGTACTCTTTATAATACACATAAAAATAATATATAAGATGAGATAAAGATAACTGAGCATCTCACATATAAGATGGCCGTTTATGGTGGGTATATTAAATATTAGTTATTTTATCTTATTTTATTCCTACACCCCAATATATCGTCATAGGCACCCCAATACATCTTTACGCGAACATCAATGGCTCGTCATGCGCCCCACATTTTGACGACCTCTAGTGACTCGTGGTAGAATCCTGAACCATAGCTCATTCGGTACCACTTCTACCTATTGATCTTTTTTGGGCCTGGATTTTATTCCGGGCATAGCCGAAATAAATTATAATCATTGATATTGGGGTATCTTCTTTCTCGGAAATGAATTGATAGTCTAGGTCTGGGATATTGTGTCTGTTTTAGTACCAAATTAGTTTCCAAGTTGAAGAGTGATCGAATCATTCGGTTCAGAAAGTGCACGTCAAATACCTCTAGTAGAAAATGTGCGAGTAAAATCCAGTTGTTAAAATAAAAAAATAGCACCGCACTTCATTGCCAAACGTCCTCAGAAAAGTCGTCGACATTGACCTTCTGACATCGAAGGAAGAGAAACCGATATCCAGACGATAAATAACCGCCAAGAATTTGTTTTCAAGTCACTGAACCGTTTGAATTGTGTTAAACCTGCCCGACTCAACCTGCCGGCTCAAGGCAATCGGGTCATTGTCCTACTTGGGATAGACTTCGGACGTCGCTCTTCGTGATAAATCTGACCTTTTTTTAAAAAATTCATCCTGGTTTAATGTGTATGTCTGTGTGTGAACATTAAAAATAACCTATCTATCATGATTTGTAGGTAACACTTTGTTTCGTCTGTGTGTATAGTCAGTTCGATTCAAGAAGAACCTTTTAGAGAGTTTCAAAAATAAATGTAGATTAGCTCCTTTAATTTAGTTTGAAGTTGTCGAAACCGGCAACTAACTGGAATATGAATACACGAAATTAGATTTAGTAACTATTTTAAACTCTCACCATTTGATACGTGGACAAAAGCGTTGGTATAATTGTGTCTGTGATGGGGAAGTTGGTCTTCGAGTTTCTGTTGGGTTGCCCCCTCTCACTCCTTGAAAATGCAGTTATACTTTATATAAATTCTACCACCCTCATCCCTATCTCATCATGTGGATAACCTGGAAAGGTAGAAATACGTAGAGCACAAACAATCAATAAATAAGAACACAATAGAAATGTTATTTTCTGGGGTTCTAGAACCGGGGGGCCTAAGCCCACCTGATTTTATTTTAGGGGCCTTAGACTATATTAAGCCCCCTCCTCCGATATTAAAAATTCGCATATAAAACTCTCTTCAATTTTTGGTTAACTATCATACCTAGCCCATACCTATAGTACGCAATTGAAAAATAAAATTAACTATCAATACACCGACTACCATCAATTTAGTAATTTTAAGTAATGAACTGTCACTATCTTGAAAGGGCTAGAAGTGCACCCCTTCGTCCTCTCACCTTTCCTAAAAGTTTGTTTCGAAAGACATCAAAGATTAACATTCTTAGTCATAATGTCAGGTAATTGAACTTTTTTTTTTAAGTCGAACAGATCACATGCCGCGACAATATCTAAAATCTAACTAAGGTATTCCGCAATGTAGAAGCATTTCCATTATTTTGTGTATAGTTATTTCGACTTGAGTGACTTCAATTAAAAATGACAAAACTTGGCAACGCTGCATAATTGAATTTGCCAGAATTTCTTTGACTTTCTTACCCTTCAATCACTTTAGTTGAAGAAATGAAAACGATGATATGGTGAATGTTTCATATATAAGAGTAATTTTGATTTGATTTACATTTACATTGTTATTGAAATATTATTTATGCATACAACAAAAATATAGTGTATTTAGACAAATTTATAAATAGATAATGTTAAGGTGCGGTCGAAGGGAGTGCGAGTAATTTTACAGTTTTTATAGCATTATATTTTTTTGGCCAAAATAAATCAAATATTTCTCCAGTAGCAACATAGAGTTTAGTTTTCTGCACGTTCTGATATCAACAGATCTTGAATATCTGTCAAGGGTGTCCTGGAATTTTGTCAAAACGTTTTCTCTTTATTTAAAAGATTTTGACAAACTTCCAGGACACCCTTGACAGATATTCAAGATCTGTTGATATTAGCACGTGCATAAAACTAAACTCTATGTTGCTACTGGAGAAATATTTGATTTATTTTGGCCAAAAAATGTATATTCTATAAAAACTTTAAAAATACTTTCGCTCCCTTTATTTATTCCTGTATTTACTTGCTGTTTTCTTTGCCATTTTCTAGTTTGTAGTATATTTTAAAATAAAAAGTGGTCTTAAGTAGAACCATCATTGTTAATGTAAATATTGGTATATTTGTAGTGCTACATTTGTATTGTTTTTGTATTTGCTGGCCATTAATGTTTTTTATTTATTATACAGTGAAATTATTTCTAAAATATTAAAATAATAGATATTGAAAATGCAATAGTATTTACTTCCTTAAAATTGCTCAAAATAGCATGAAAGTCCCGTTCAAATATCTTCTAGAATCGTCAAAGACTTAAAATTATCTGGGGGAAGGGCCCCCTTTCTCTTGGTCTGTTGAGCCTCCACACTTTTAAAGATCTTCCAAAGCCACCGCTTATTTGACAGTAGTTACAAAAGCTACTAAAACTACTTTAACACACTAATATATTGAATAGTATTATTTGCATCTATAACTTTTGATATAGAGTATAAAAATGCTGATAAATGAATATAATTTCCCGTTTTTCAATTTTTACTACAATAAAAGTATTTTAAACATTTTTTTAGATCTATCTTTCTACAACAGTTCCACTTTAGTTGAACTGTGAGATAGTAGTTTTCCATGGCAATTCCATTACATTTGAACTGTGAGATAGTGTTATTTATATTGTGATCCCACGTTTAAAAATTATGAGATAAGGTTTTTCCATATGGCAATAAGTTACACTATATTTGAACTGTGATATAAAGGTTTTTTTATAGTAGTTCCACTATATTTGAACTGTGAGATAAGATCCTTTCTATGACAAGTCTACTATATCTTAACTCTGAGATGGTTTCTTTTTATGGTTATCACACTATAATTGAACAGTGAGCTCAGCTCTAATGCAATATTTCTTTACGATGCTTTATTTCAAAGTATGGTTCACGCCAAAATAAAGTTGAAAGATGCCTACAGGGCTGATTTTTTCCTTAACAATCCGATATTTTACGTTTTATTAACTATAAAAAAATATGTGAAGATGTAGCATTAGCTTATTTTCAACGAAGTTTTAAGCATATTTGCGGACCTATGAGACTGGGCTTGATAAAAAAGAGCTTTAGCCTTCATCTAACAAAGTATTTTTTTAAATATGTTCAAAACAAAATATTTTAGGATATTTGAGAACTAGCAGCGAGCTTTCCTCTTTACCTTGATATAAGAAGTTTTGTAGTTTTCTTCCCCCTCTTTCTTATTGAAATGACAAAGAGCGGTTATAGGTGAAGGGCAAAAGGGGCATAAGCTCAGACAGAATAGAAAAGTAGTTTCAGAAAACGACACAGACCATTGTATGTTAAGCCATATGCCCTGACAGAAACTTTCTCGCTGACCGAGACGGCTGCCTTAATCAAAGCAAACTGCAAGGAAAGAATGAAGGTGTTGACATAAAAGGATCGAGAGCTTGTAGAGATCAAGAGTTGATCAAAATAACATATTTGTGGGACATCCGCCAACAGGTCCTGGTTTCACTAAAAGTAGCAATTAGATGTGTCGGCGCAACTTTGAAAGATGCACATAAATCCTTATTCACTAAATAGAAAAGGCGCAGTTTGTAGAGAGCAAATTGGCGCCGTTTATTTGCGCCCATTCAAAGGTAGGAGCAACTTTTAAATCGTGTCACTTCGATAAAATAAAATAATGGTATATTACCGTATTGTAATGCCTCAGAATACATTTAGTTAACTGTACTACAATTATGATAAGGGAGTTAAAATAGAATACGTCTTGTAAAAACACAATTTGTTTCAATTCATAATATGCTATAGTGTTGACCAAATTATTAATCTACTGGTACTGTTGCATTTTACAAGCATATAATGCCATGGTAATCCTGTTAATATTATAGAATAAAACAGCATCAAATATAACAAAACAACATAAAATAAAACAAAACAACATAAAAAAACATCAACTAACACACAACAGCATCAAATAAAACAATTTTGACATATTTCTTTATATTCAAAGAGGTTTAGTATTCTTCTAGATACAACGACGTCTCGTCACTAAATTGGCATGTGACGATATTTTTAAAACCTGTTTTAAGGTTTCTCTAAACAAATATTGTGAAGCGAAAGCCTTAAACTGTAAATACAGTATTATGTTTGAAAAGCACCCAGAAATATGCCAACTTTAATTAAATTGTTAGCTTATGAAAAAATGTTTAGTAATATTTTGTATGTTCCGCCATTTTCAGTAGAGATTTGAAATAAAGTAGCATTGACTTTGGAAATAAATTCTTCACACGGCTCGGTTAAAAAAAAGCGTAATTGACGTCACCATAGTTTTTTCCACTGCTTTTTTATACAGCACCACGTCTTACTACCTGTTCAGGTTATACGCATATGTACTAATCACCCTAATGAGTTATGGATTAGGAAGTTTGAATTTAGAGGAAATGTACCCCCATTTGCGTGGTGGAAAACTGGAAAACCGTCTTGGGAAAACCACCCTCAGTACATTCGATCTCCGTTTTCCCTGTCAATGGCAGCATAGTCTAACACGAAAGTGACACCTTAGACCATGTGGCCACCGAAGCAGGTATCTACTAGTTTGTTGCCTGTTTTAGTGAATAGAGAAATTTACTAAATGAATCGGACGCATTTTGGGGAGTATCTTAGGTGAAAAGTTGCGCCATTTCCATATTTTCACCAGAGCAGATTTGCATCCATTAGTGAATTTACTACCATCATTCATTTGTAAGGGATCGGGCAAGTTGCGATAGAGCTAGGGAAATTAGGGGAGGGGGGCATTTTCCCTTTAAAAATAATTTCCCCTCTCCAGCGATAAATTTGTTTTCTTCTAAATTTATTTCACTCCATTATGAAATTCTCGAATATGAAGCTAAAAACTAGCCTTGCATCAAAATCAATTTTTCAAAACCAGAAATATATGTTTTGTGAAAGTTAATATATTCAGTTGTAAGCTATAATAGGTGGAGGTTGGGTGGGGACAGATTATTACTCTTCCCGAATTCATTATTTTGACAAACAACAATTAGGCTGTCGACAGATTCAAGATTAAATACTTCCAAACGAAATTAATTTCTGTTTTATATACATTTATTTCTGTTGGAATTCATAATATATTTCAAAATATCCTCCTTCCAGCTGCTTTACACCCACACTTCCTGTGACCCTAAAATACTTTAAGTTGCGAATGTTTCTTTCAGGTAAATACGAGTATAAGACGCGTGAAGCACACGCACATGTAAGAAATAATTATTTAGTTTTGTGTTGGGGGATGACGCATTGAACTCAAAATAAAAATAAAAAACAAACACCAAATAGTGTCTATAAATATTCAACTTTCAAAATATTCCCAAGGAAGGCTAATTGTAAATGGCTTATAGACTCGAGGCATCCAATTTTTACAACGATTCCAGGGTAGGACCATTTGAAATAGCTTTTGATGACATTCAATTTTCAGAAAATCTCTTGAGGAAGGAGTAGGCTTACTCCAAATAGCATTTAGAGAGATCTAAATTTCAAAAACAATTTTCAAAAATTTGTCGGGGAAGAACCATTCCAAATAGCATCCAAAGGACATTATTTCAGGAGAGGACATCTACAAAAAGCTTATAGAGGGATACTTTTTTTTTAAACGCCAGAAGGCCACTCCAATTAACTTCTAGGAGCATTCAACTTTTAAGAAATATCATGAGAAAAATCACTACAAGCAACTAAATACAATACTAAACACAAGGGGCATCCAGCTTTTCCCCACAAAACCTTCCTTCAAGTTTAGATGTTTTTGCTAGTTCCCCCCGTTACCCCTTACACAAAATGTTCCCCCCTTGAGTGGATCAGGCCACCCAGAATACGGAATATCCCCTCAGGTATTCCTTATCTGTAATACTTTCTTGCTCCCAGAGGAGCGTGTGAAGAGTAGCTCTGCGCGTGCGCTATGACTGCAAGAAATACGGACGAGATTGTAGTGTCGGAGCCGCCTCCCAAAATAAACTTTCTCTTTCACACCCTTCAGTTTTTACCTTCCTCTTTGTCTTCATCATCTGTTTTATTTCCCCCCTAACCCCCCCACCATCCTTTCGAACTACTTCTGCTTGAAAAACAAGGTGCATTTCCTCATTCCCTATGATTTGTATGCCGGCCACACTAGAGATGAGTGAGTGTGCTGTAAACTGTGGTCCGCGTTGGATTGGAAAGTGGCCCACGATGTTCTGTGCTGAGGCGCGTCAGAGAAGAGCTGCTCATGGTCAAGCTGATAGGGATGGGGAAGATTATAAGTACCAAATAGGACTTGAAACCATTAAGTATTTTTATTGTAATATGTTGATTACTGTAAAAAAAATAATGAATTAATATAGTTCATTATTTAATTTTAAATGAATAGTTCAGGGTTTATGAATTCATAAACGTATCCACCCAAAATTGTAACAATTCAAAATACTCAAAATAGCATGGCCGTAGTCAAGGTTTTTTTGGGGGGGGGGGTTCAAACCCCCCTCCAAAATATAATTGACAAAATATATAAGGCTTTTATTATGGTTCAAACAATATCAAAATTAAGCCACAAGTACAAATTAGGGGGCTGTGTTACCATAAAAAAAACACTTCAGATAGCTTCTAGAGATGTTTAATATTTATAATTTTTTCTATCCTCCAGCATTTAGGGTGTTATGTTACCATAAAAAGCACTTCAGATAGCTTCTAGAGATGTTTAATATTTAGAATTTTTTCTATCCTCCAGCATTTAGGGTGTTATGTTACCATAAAAAGCACTTCAGATAGCTTCTAGAGATGTTTAATATTTATAATTTTTTCTATCCTCCGGCAATTAGGGGATGTGCCCACCAAACCCACCCTGAAATTATTGGCTGGCTACGGCTTTGCAAAATAGCCTACTCAAAATTTAGTAAAATACTTAACTATAACTTAACCCCCAAAGGTACCCACTTTGATCGTAATATTTGACCAACACATTTTTTCCAGAGGTTAGCTTATGTTAAGTAAAGAAAGTTAAATTCCACCATTGGTGGTTAGAAATCTAGTGGGTGTGTTTCAGGATTCATAAACGCTGAATTCTTCGTTCAAACCAAAAACACATAACTGTTACAATTCCGATTTTTTTTACAGTTACTTAAATGCAATACAAATCCTGAATTGTTACAATTCAAAATGGTACTTTTCTGTCGTCTCACTGAGACTATAGTCAACATTTTGTGTGTGTTTAATAGTGTACTCATCTAGCAAAATAAACTGTCACCTGGTTGGTTACAAGGTTAGTGTGCCGGACTTTGAAGCCTTTGGAGGAGCTAGACTCATTGTGATTGGTTGAATTTGGAATGGTTTTTCCCAGCTAAGTGAATTTTTGGGGGGGAACGTAGAGTGCACTTTCTAAACACTATACTTATATCAATAAATTACTTTAAAACCAACTTAAACTAGGACGGTTTACATAACATCTAATTGGATAACAGGATGAACCTGATTACAAACTTTAGAAGCCCCACATGTTATCTAAATAAGGTCCCGCCTAGATCTAGAATAATGTGATAGGCTTCTCTAGCCACCACGGAGATAGGCAATAATAATAGTAACAACAACGCCTCCAAAAACACTGTTGCCAAGTTTTCAATTGCAGTTATAAATTTTTATCTGGCGAACTACTTTCTGTTTGATTATATGTTATATCATTATTAATTAGTTACCTTTTGAAGCAAATTAGCTAACCAATTTTTAGACATTTGAAGTTTTTTTTACTTGAATATGAAAATTTGTTTTACTTATTAATATAGTTTAAAGTTGAACATTTGCTACATGGAAATATTTAGATAATGCTCAGCCTGGTCAAAGTTTTTTTTTAAAGTTATTGCAACATAGCTCGTGTAAGCCTAACTGTCACAATTTGTAAAGTAATAGCATATATTTTTCCGTTTAATATGATAACATTTTACTTTCCTACAATAGCTGGCGATCGGTTAAACTTTATGGCCACCAATTAATTAATATATTTAATTTGTGTATCTCTTATAGTAACACAGTCCAATTTTCATAGGACCGCTAACCGGCCCCATGGTGTAATCGGTAGTGGTCAGTGTACCTGGCTACGAGCCTATGGATCCTGGATTTGATTCCCAGCTGGTAGCTTAAGTATTTTTCTGGAAAGGGAAATTACCCCAACGGTCATCAAGGTGTGGTTAATTAGTCTTGAGTTAGGTGCAAGGGCCCTTTTACACGAGCGTTTTTGTGTGGCTGAAGTCGACCACAAAAAGTGGTCCCAATGTCGCCAGCTCGACCACTGCGGTGGTCCAACCCAGCCACATTTTGTGGTCAAGCCAATGTTAAAACGTGGTCAGTCAGCTTCAAATGGCTTGGAGATTTCGACGCTTGACAAGGGAAACTAGGCCATTCATAGTCTGGATTCTGACTAAGAAGCATTATTCTTTTAGTGCTCCTCCAACCAGGCAGGAGGCGAAAGAAATAACGGAGGTTCAGGGTACATCCCATTGTGCTGCTACAAATTGGGCAGTCTCACACTCCATACCATGCTTTAATCTTCTCGATTCGGTTGCTGTATACATCACTAGTGTAGTTCCAAATCACGATCTAAGCTTGGATCTCTGCAATGACCGTGTCTGTGTCAAACGGTTCCATCATGCTGTCTGACAAAACATGCCTCCAAAGTGTGGTTGATAAGATAAGTGGCCAGTGTGAAAAGGGAAACGTTGCAGTCAGCCCGTGGCCAGTGGACGGGTTCGGCGACAACGGTTAGCACGTGGTCAAAAAAAGCGCCCGTGTGAAAAGGGGACGTACTCTTTCCATTGCATTAAATAGTAACTTCAAGCGGGTGACAATCAACCACACGGGGACCACTTTTTGTGGTCGACTTCAGCCACACAAAAACGCTCGTGTAAAAGGGCCCTTACACCTAACTCAAGACTAATTAACCACACCTTGATGACAGTTGGGTTAATTTTCCTTTCCAGAAAAATACTCAAGGTACCAGCTGGGAATCAAATCCGGGATCCATAAGCTCGTAACCAGATATACTGACCACTACCGATTACACCATGGGGCCGGTTAGCGGTCCTATGAAAATTGGACTGTGTTACTACTATAAGAGTTACACAAATTAAATATATAAATTAAATGGTGGCCATAAAGTTTAACCGATCGCCAGCTATTGTAGGAAACGAAAATGTTATCATATTAAACGGAAAAATATATGCTATTACTTTACAAATTGTGACAGTTAGGCTTACACGTGCTATGTTGCAATAACTTTAAAAAAAACTTTGACCAGGCTGAGCATTATCTAAATATTTCCATGTAGCAAATGTTCAACTTTAAACTATATTAATAAGTAAAACAAACTTTCATATTCAAGTAAATAAAAAACTTCAAATGTCTAAAAATTGGTTAGCTGATAGGCCTATATGCTTCAAAAGGTAACTAATTAATAATGATATAACATATGATCAAACAGAAAGTAGCTCGCCAGGTAAACATTTATAACTGCAATTGAAAACTTGGCGACAGTGTTTTTGGAGGCATTGTTGTTACTATTATTATTGCCTATCCCCGTGGTGGCTAGAGAAGCCTATCACATTATTCTAGATCTAGGCGGGACCTTATTTAGTGTTTCCACTGTTCCCACACCCTAATATTCACTATCACCTTCACCTCATCTTATCGGGACATGGAATGAGCTTCCGTCGCGAAAAGAATGTACGATTAGTACGTTCGGGTCTCACCTGATCAACGGTTTATTAGTACTGTTTAATCTTTCCGCAAACTGGGAAACACAATTTATGTGACCCCTACACGCTATAATAATAATTACAGCGTGTATATATATATATAATATAATAATATAATAATTATTATTATTATTTATTACGTACCCGATTCACGAATTCTTTGTCCATTTTACAAATTTTCCTTAGCACCACGTCTTACAAACCGTTCGGGTTACACGCCTATGTACTAATTACACTAATGTGTTAGGGATTAGCAAGGTTGAATTTAGAGGAAGTGTATCCACATTTGCGTGGAGGGACACGGGAAAACCGTTTAGGGGACGTTAATCTCAGAATACTCGACCGGGATCGAACTCCGATTTTCCCTTCTTCGGCAGTCTACGAGTGTAGCGGCTTAAACCATACGGCCACCGTGGCGAGTAATTTTACAATTAAAATCAGGTTTACACTAATTGTCAAGTAATAATATATAATATCCATGAGGTGGATGAATCCATAAATTAAAGCTGTACCTATAATGATTTTCCGAGTTGAGATGAGTTCAGAAAGTCACAGCCCCTTAAACGTTGGAGGTCAAGAATATTTATAAATATCAGTATCTCAAGAAGATATTTAGATATTTTTTATTGGTTACTAAGCGCAGATATGTAAATAATGTAAGTGGCCATGCGCCAATTATCGAAGCTACTATTTATGTAATTTTGTTTTCCAATTTATAGTTTTAAAGGCACTGTTACTATTTGGAGCTGTGTATCTTTTGAATATCAAATCGTAAGTCTGGTCTTAAAATGTAGTTTATGCATGTTACACATCTTCAGTCAAATATTACAGCTCTATCTGATATGACTTAAGTTTTAATTAAAATTGTTTGCATTACGAGGGGGTTAAAGGCCCTGTTTGTCCCACAGCTAATGTGAATGGACAACATCGCTGGCATTGCTTTGACCAACGATGGGCAAAACTTGGTTTCGTAGAGATATGTGATTATGTTATTGTTCAAAGAGTTGAGTATTTATCGTTATTTGAAGATCCAGTAACATTTACGAATAAATCATCTCATTAAAACAAAACTTAATGTTTAATCTGCACGCAGATAAAGGCTACAGTCTCGTTTTGTTTGGATTGCCGGTGAAGTGGAGGTCCGGGCTTAAAATCTGACAGCATGACTGTGCTGTGGGTGTTTTTATCCTAAGGTACTTCCCACTTATCCTCTGGGCAAATGTGGGCACAATTCCTCAGCTCACTCAGTATCACGTGTGTGTTTTTAATATTCTGTGAATTGTAGACCTGGTACTGTGCCTGATCTGTTCTAGTATTTGGATGGTTTGTAAGTTGTGACACACTCAGTGTGTTCATAAAGGGCTAGTTAAATATCCCTAGTAAAAAGGGCTATGTAATATTTTCCCCAACTGTAATATTTGCGATGTAGTCAATTAGTGGATGTCATCAGACATCACGAAAGGACGGTAATCATCTTATGAGCTACGAGTCCATTCATTAAGGCAATAAGTGAAAGGTAGCTATTGCGGATGACATAACATTTAATTCGACTCTCGTCGTAGTGTCGGGGATTTCACTTAAGAAACTGCGGTATAGTACTGGTTTTTAAAGTTTGATTTTTGTGTGTGTGTGTGTATGAAATGTGGTCAGTTAAATTACTATGTTAAGACTACTAATGAGTTTTTGATTGGTACTTTTGTGTTTTCTTTTACAAAGTTTTTAATGTTAATAAGGTTTTCATTATAATATTAACTAACCTTTAAGTACAGAACTTGCACGTACTTCGCTAATTCCCTCTCTCTCTCACTCACATACACACACACTTTCTATTTGCCCCTTAATAATATCAAAGTTAAATTCTTGAGATTTGTTATACGTATCTAACCCATGAATGACACTATCGAACCCGCATTGTTGGGCACGTGAGCAAAGTTGATCGTCCCGTTTAAACTGGGTTTCCAGTGATGGGGAGGCTTAGGTTCTAAATTCGGTTGGGTGCAATCAGTTTTTTATATGGTTGCCCATTCTCCCACCACGAAAATTCGGGTAAACTTCCTCCTAATTCTACTTTCCTCAAACCTACCCTATTACTGTAATTTTGAGAACAGCTAGGAGGAGTAGTAAGACGAGAAACCATAAAAAAAAGAGCACCTTTTCAAGACATCAAATGAAAAATTAATTAATGCTCATATTTATTAATAAATAATAATATTATCTACGAATTATTGCAACCTAAGCTACATACAACGTAAGCGGTCATCTGAGCTGTACAGTTGTCAAAATGGTTGTGTTCATACTGAACCCGTCTATTTTAGTGGCCTGTGACGGAAGGAATAATGTCGAATTTGGTACAAATTTATTAATTTCTATAGCAATTTTGGACACAAGTTTTTAAATATTCAAAATATTGATTTACAACAATAAAAGCATTTTACTTTTAAAATTTGAATTATCTATTTATTTATTATTCATTGAGAGACTTCAAAACTAAATGTAAATTTTTGAAAGCTTAACATTGATTGATCACTTGTTTAAGTTTGGACACCACAAGGATACATCCTTTCTAATCTTTGGCCTCAAATTCGAGAGTTCACGTCAAAATTACTGAAAGTTCAAAGTGATATACAGTACTTGAAAGCTACTATAAAAAAAAGTGTCCAATAAAAATACGTAATTATATTTGCGCATCCCCATGACATTAAATTATATCTCTTAGAGAAAAAAACCCAAACGTGTCGGTATTAAACATTACCAGCTTTCGAGAATCACCCGTCACCCAATCATTTTTAAATGGGTGAACTACCTTGTAAAACTTAAGAAACGCTATCACTGCCAATCCCGATACTGTTTTGGTGTTTATCTGGCAGTATTTTAGTCAAGTTTATGCTAATACCATGTTGTCGCTCCAGTGAAACTATATTATATATATTTTTTAAAGATGGGCCAGAAGGGTTTGGGTGAAGGACGTTCTATTTCACAGACTATTCACATTGGGTATTATTACTATTATTTTTATTATTTTTGTTTGTTATTAATTATATTATTATAATAATTAATATATGAAGGTAGAGTTTGTGATATGTAATACGTGGCTAAATGTTGTAAATGAATGTGTGAAATAGAGCATGTATTATTACTTGGTGTACCTATGGATATTGTTGAAGTGAAGGTTGTATGCAAGGATAGGGAAGTGTGGAGAAAGTTAGTTATTGAGGGTATATAAAGTTCGCAGTTGTTTTTTGAACTAAATACACAGTTTCTTGCCTACCCCGTAAGGGAACGGCGTGATTATTTATGTATGTAGCTTGTATTGTTGTATGAAAGAAAGGCCCTTATCACCAAGCCCTTTCCATTTGTTTATTGATACCTCTTCACTAAATTATTAACACTATTGAATCATCTCTCTTATTGTTTTCTCTCTTTATTATTTTTAGTAATCAAACTTGTTTTATTATAATCTCTATTGCATAAAGATAATGTACTTATTAGTTTGTAATACATGTGTGGTTCTGTATTTTTTTCAGTGCTGGGTTGTTAGAGGTCTTGACTGATTGCTTGTACTTTAAAGTAAAATTGAATTAAGATATATTAATTTTACTATTGAAATTTCGTACCTTCAGCTGTAACTTAGCTTAGTTTACATTTATTTCCGTTTTAATTAAGATAAATTTAACGTGCATTTTCTGAACTGACTGAACACGAACTTATAAACTAACTTAAATCTAGAACGAGCACAACATCCTTCCCCCAGTCGTTAATTCATCACTGTGAAAGGAGAAACACACATTTCATCAATGATAAATATTTTGGCCATATCGGGAATCGATCCCGGACTCTTAACTCAGTAGACAGACACGCTATCGGCTGAGCTAAGGTGTCGGACTTTTGGCGGTCAAAACTTTCACAACAAACAATTTGTTTTTAATTATTTGGTTCTTTTAAGCGTTTTTACACCTTCTGGTAGCTGTCAGTTACAATAACTCCTACCGCGAATGGAATCTACATATAAATAGTTTCACGAGACTTTTCCAAGGTAGCGCTAAAAACTGTGTTCTTTCATTATGCGTCAAGTTTATCTTCTTCGTACACATTTATTGTGACTTGTGAGTAGATATGTTGCTGTGAGGGAGTTATTACTATGAATGAAGCAGTACTTGCAATTAATACCTTAGTTACTGTTTAACTAATTTAAACGCATCGTTGCAGGATTATTATTCCAAGCGGTATGTTTGTTTCGAATGCTCTTAATACTTGTTTTATGGTCATATAACTCATTTTTCACTGTCAAACTACCTATACTTTAGAAATCATGGCATTTTTTTTGTTTTTTAAAAGATAGCAAGCAAGTTTAGCAACATGCTCTCACAAATATGATAATCCTGTACGGAGTGGAGTAAAACTCTTGGATCACAACTCATTGAATATACCGCGAACGCGAGTGTCTTTGGAATCCGACACACACTGATTATGAGGGTGGATTAAAAAAACAACAGAAGCCTGTAATGAAATAAATGAAGCATTAAAGTGTTTATTATTATTATTATTATTATTATTATTATTATTATTATTATTATTTAGCACCGCGTCTTACTACCCGTTCGGGTTATACGCTAATTCGAACCTCGATCTCCCCGTCCTCGGCGGTCGAGCTCAACACGACTAGCGCGTTAGCCAACTACGCCACCGAGGCGGGTATTTGCTATAAAAACTGTAAGAATACTGAAGTTTAATCACGTCCCCTTCCATCCCACCTTAGTATGTCTCCCTTTCACCATCCTAGACGAGCATACGTGTCCACAAAGTATATGTGACCCTATTTCCCCCACCCTCCCCTAACCCTCTAATCCCCTCATCAATGATAGATAGGCCGCTCTTATCCAAAACACAACAGAGAGTGTTGAGAAGATGACTCGGTAAAAAGAGTGAGTGACCTTTTATAAAAAGAATCTCCTGGGAGATTGCTTCTGTTGCATCAATGTTCCCATCCTTCCCTTCAAACGCTACATCGAATCCCCTCCCTCGATTAGTCACTGTGTGACCACCGCCACTGATTTACCACAATCTCACCAACATCAAGGTGTTCTTCTTTATTTGATTATTGCAGATTACTTTTGGACAACATACCAAAGGCAAGACTAGGTCAATAAGGGCCGCGTTTTAATGCGACGTCTAACGATCAAATCCCCCGTGGCTCCAACATTGCATCCAATGGTTTTCCCTAAACATTAAACTTGACTTGATGAAGCTACGATATTAGATTGCACCCATCCCCCTTGATAAGTGTTACCATTTCGGGAAGGGCTACCACACGTCCTCTTTTACCTGAACATGTCCCCTTTTTCAGACGTAAAATACATGTCTGAGCTGATTTCTTTCAAAAAACGAAATTTTCCGTGTTTTCAACCAACTATGTTGCCAATTTGTTTTAAAAATAAATTGTTCGGTGCACCACACAAACTTTCTCGTTCCTTTGGCTGAAAATGGAGATATTTTCACAAAGCTCGTAGGATATGCTAAACGAATTAATATACTTTGTTGCAGAAACAGTACACCAAAGAGTAGACATAACATAATAAGCATTATTACATAAACATATTGAAGAAAAAGAACATCCCTGTTAACTAAAGAGCAGAATAATCAATTTCCCATACTTCAATTAAAAAATATATTTGCCAATATCTCAGAAACAATTGGTTATATAAGAGTAAATTTCAAATAAAGTATTTTTAAATAGTCCTAAAACTTTGCAATGAAAATTTATTTCATATCTCAAAGATTTGTGGAGATATGATCAAAATTGGAAATTTCTGATTATGTAAAATACCCTCGAAGTCATTTTCATCCCATTTTGTTTGTAATTTTAAACAGTGCCTTGATACAAAATTTAATCAAAATCTTTAAAGCAGATTTTTAGAAAATAGATTTTTTATTTTTTCACCATTAAGTAAACTACTCTTAATTTTAGAGTTAGGTAGAAATTAAAAAATTTCTTCTGAAAAACCTTCTGAAAATACTATATACCAAGTCTTAGCCCGATCGGTAAAATAGTTTTTGCTCAATTCCCAGTAACAGACAGACAGATAGACAGATAGACGGCATTGAAAAAAATCCTTTTTGGGTTGGGGGATCATGACACGTCAACATCCATCAAAATCTCGAGTATGAATATTTTTACGTTCACAATACTTTCTCTACCCGAGGCGTGTAATAAAGTAACTATGGGAGGCCTTTTCGTGGCGTTGTTATGAAGGTGGAACCAGGATTTGTTTTTCCACAACTAGGGCCTTTTTCTCCTGACGTTTTCTCTCAGACGTCTCATCCCTTAGATATAAAACCACCGATTCACTGTTTGTCCCTTTGGTAAAATTTCGTGATGAACAATGCCCTACACGTCAAAAAAGTCATCAGCATGACTTTCACATTCAACCCGACCTGTCACGCTTTTTTCGGTCCCTACGAATTTTTTCCAAGCTTCTCTGAAGATTGGATTGTCGTCTCAACATCGTAGCTGTAAACCCATGTCTCATTACCAGTGATAAATCTCTTCGTGAAGTTCTCGTCCTCGTTCGCTCGATCCAAAAGTTTCTGACATACCGCAAGCTGATTGTCTCTCTGATCCTAAGTCAGCAGCCGGGGGATGAACTTCTACCTGATCCTGAGTCAGCAGCCGTGGAACGAACTTTGTAGCAACTCAACGCATTTCCAATTTCTCGTTTAGAATATCATTACATGATCCTATTTAAATACTGCACTCGACCGAAATTTCTCGACCAGTCAATCGACGATGCAAGCGCACGGTAACCCGAAGGCCACATGAGCGTCTTCAGTTGGCGTCGAGGGCCGCCTGACCACGGATTATCATAAGTTGACTGCCGACCACCTTTGAATTGTTTAAACCATTCATAACACTGTGCATGACCTAGGCACTGATCACCATGAACTTGTTTCGTCATTTCATGAGTCTTCGTAAACGTTTTCCGAAGTTTGACGCAAAATTTGATGTTGATGCGCTGCTCGTGAAACTCAGCCATCTCGAAAATCGCACCACACGTACAGACAGCTCTTAAACCAAACAATGCGCCGCAATGTCTAATCACAATCGAATGACGAGCTAAATGCAGGGGCCCATCCATGGGGGCCACAGGGGCCCGAACCCAACAACACTTTTTGAACATAATTTTTCTTTTTTTATATAATATATTTTGTAAAAAAATCATATAAAGTGGAGCACCATTCTATACAGACAGTGAATTATTCGATTCGTTATACAGTATTCCAGTCCCAAGAGGATCCATTTCTCGATCCAATCATCACGTGACTGTACCAGCGCTTGAGACTCCAATGACTAAATATAGAAGCTGACATGGGCCAACCCCTCTCAGATAAGTCCCGTCGCCCAATGGGAGATATCTCTCCGGGTTATTCCACTGCGATCTCAATAGTAGCTAATCGGGGCCAGTCTGAGCGAACTTGCAATTCGATAAATTGGTTTATATTTTGTTTTAGCGAGTATGTGTCTTTATTTTAGTATGTGTTAAAGACCCAATAAGTAAGGGGACGAGTGAAAGTGATTAATTAAAATGAATAAAGCTTATTCTTTATAAAAAAAACTAGTTTTTTCATTAAAATTGCAAGAAAAGCTTAAATTTAAACGGTTAGGAGCACATTAGGCTATTTTGTTTTTATTGTTTATTATTTGGCCGTGTGGGGTTGTGGGCAACAGTAGGCTGTAAGGATCTTAACATTTAAGTGAAAGAATTAAAAAACATGAGGGATGTGCAATTCTTTGGAAAATGTATGTAGGTTCAAAACATTTTAAACAGTAAATATTGCATCACATTTGGATAGATTCCACGGTAGGAGTGTAGTTTTAGTACGTTAAAAATAAACAAAACGTTCCTTAGGAACACCATGGGACAAGATTGATTAAATTCGCTAACTGTTTGTTCTATACATAAGGAAGAAGTTGCTGAATTTCCAAACTTCAACAACAGTCATCGATATGTTTGCCAGTCAGCAGAACTGGACGTGACCAACTTTGGTACAAATAATGAAATAGTGTCATCCCTTGGTAAGTTTAATTCAAAACCGTATTATTTTATTATTCCTGTTTGTAGATTTGTTTAGTGATTTTGTTATCCCAATGATTTTTTTAAATAACAAAACTTAAATGAATTCCATTTAATATGTTGACACGTTGTGAGAAAAACTCATTACCGGTAAACTTTGACCTGACCCCACCAAAAATAAATATCACACGCTGCTACTGGCTGGACGGTAGATTAATTGCAAGGTTTGCCGCTGCTACGACATCGCGTTGGCGCGCTATTTAAAAAGTTCGGGAGCTTTTTGAACAAATCTTGTAGAACAGGGATTAGATAGTTCTGTCTTGGATTTGGTTAGTTAAAAAGGGTCTCGTCGTCTGCCCGTACTGATAAGTGTCAAATAACTGATTCATCGAATTCACTCATAGGTGACGCTAGAAACGCTGTTATTTGATTTTGAGTCGAGTTTCTTCTCTTAACAACAGCTAGTTTTATCGCGTTACCTGCAATAACCAGTATTTATGCCTAATTGCTGCGTTATTAATTTAATCAAGAGCTGATATGCATAAAGGTTTATTTGCTTTAAGTGTTCTTTAAGCAAATGTATCTTTAACTCGTTTTTTGTCTTCCCTAATTCCTTATACTCAAGAAATCGTGATATTTCTGTATTGTTAAATAAAATAAATAATGTTTGAAACGTGTCTTCTTTATTGCTCCAACAAATATGGTAGCTCTGCCAATGCACCCGGTTAATCACAGCTCGACTTCTCTGTCGCCGGCAATCCTATCTATAGTTACTTAGCGAGTGCTCATTGGTCTGGGTCACTCTGAAGTATAGTTCTAGCCAGTAAAGACGCTTATGAAGCAATAATGATAGCAACAATGTAGGGCCTAGCTTGGAAGATATTTTAGACAGGAATAACCTTTGTGGAGACGCGCCTTTGAACCCCAATATTAGTTATAATAATAACAATAATACTTTTGGGTGTGTTTTATTGAAGTCTACTTGACATCGATTGTTGTGTGGTTGGGTGACGCCGACTGTGGGAGAGCCTTTCACCAATCACCTGAAAGAAAATGTCATCATATGTTCCGCAGTAGTTTATTCTATGGTAAAAACCCAAGGTCCGCCCTGTGGACCGGCGAATGTCTTCTTCGGTTTGAACCGAAAGGTTTGACGAAGGCCAACCTGAAACCGTAAAACATTTGGGACACTCGTAAAAGACTATTTGAACACTCGTGACTGAGTGACAGTATCTGTTTCATCACTTTCATTAGGAGTCAGAGAAACTTTTAGAAGTATTTTCCTCACAAAAATAATACTTTTTTTATTACCATAAATGTATATTTGAGGTTATGCGGACAAAAGTGTCCGTTTCGTCTCATCTGGTTTTCAGTTGACGTGGAGATCGAGGTTCAAATCCCGGCAGTGTGTACTTTAGTGTTTTTTTTATTAATTGCATACCACTCTCCTTTCATGCGAATGAGGGTACATTTAACCTACATTCTTAACTTCTTCATTACTATCTTATTTGTGTAATTATTTGGATGGTCTGGATGATTTGTAAGACTCGTAACTCTATAAAAACACATATTCATCTTTCATACATACTTAATTGCATAGCGGTGCTTTCTTCCAGACGAAAACTAAATAAAAGTATTGAAAGACGAATACAATAAATAGCGCCATCTAGTGTTTGAACACCTTTTGTGTACATGGTCAACACCTGTCTAAATTATCTTGTAAATGTCAAAGTAGTTATCAACTAATGGTTTATATATAAATAAGCAGAATGACACAATTACCTTCAAAACACTGGTTTCCTTGGAAAAAACCGCAAGTCATTGTTGTCAGCAACAGAAGCCAATATTGCCCCCACATTCCAACACTGTACTTGAATGTAAATATGGTGGCTATTAATATCCTTGTCACAAAATGAACCCCGAATCACAATAACCTTTATATTTAATGTGATTATTATCAAATATTACAACGCAACCGCAATGTGATATGTACACATGTTTAAATCAATAATCAATCTAATAACTATACCATTGTAGTATATTTGAAACTTTACAACTAATCCAACAACACACTCCTCTTTTTGCGTCAACAGCACGAACGGGATTTCTCACTTGCTTGCACTCTAGATTAAAACTTCGGGGCTAGACATATTTTTATTTGTTCGAGCCAAAAAAGTTGGCCAGCTGCCCCCACTTCATCATAGAGAGAAGTTATTTATAAAACTCTAATCCCATAGGAACTTAAATAATAAAACCCTTTTAACTTAAAAATGTTCTAGTCCTTCTTTGTTCGTTAGTATAAAGCCAGTATTTGCTATCAAAGAATTAACCTAAACTATCTAATCTAAGTGAGCAAGATGAGAAACAGAAAAAGGTACATTTTCAGTAATTTTCAACAACATTCGCCTCAGGAGACTATGGAAAGTTAAATTGCAGAATAAACATACAATTTCATCTTGCTTAAACTGAACTCTCAGACTTCTGGTTAAAAATTGGCTCAACTAACAATTTCTGTAATTATTATCAGCGCAGCCTGGCTCATCTTAAGGCCCTCGACTAGTAGGTCTATTTCATAATCTCCACACCCATATTGGTCCAAAATAGCTTGAAATATCAACATTAAAGAATTTTTTTATCGATATTTCCAAAATAGAAAACACGTCCCCTTCAAACAACAATCAGGATTATTGACAAGGGAATTAATCTAATATATTTTAAGTGCCAATACAAAAAAAAAATCAGTGTCGACTATCCACACAATATAAATAAATACAAATAGCCAGTGGTGGTTGGTGGTGTAAAAACTAGGGTGTTCACAAAATCAAATTTGTAATGAATAACATTTTAATATATCCATATATTAATTTCATTACATCAAGATAATACCCATATAAAGATATGGGCCTATTTAAGGTTCAATTAAATAAGCATAGCACATGAATACGTCTAAATAAGCCTACATATATGATAAATATACTATCCACATATTTACATTGGGCAACATACGTATATAAAAATTGTTTAGATGTACTTACCACAAAGTGACACCGTAGTAGACCAGGCAAGGTAAGGTCGCTATTCTTCAGGTTAAACGAAGAGTACATACATACGTTTACCTGACTTAACATTAACAATAAGGGCATTCTTGCGGAAATGTGAATTTTGGTGCTTTTAATTTTTCTCGCTTGAAATAGTCTAACTAACCATACTTTGTCCATGCAGTTAGCTCTTTACAAAACAGCAAGCAAGGATTATTATTATTTGGAGTGGTCCTTTATCTTCATGCCAAATTTTAACTTTATACCTCATTATCACCCTATTTTGAAATTTACTGTTTTTAGATTTTCCTAGTTAAATGGGGAAATCACTGTACCAGTGTACCTACATGCCAAATTTCAGTTTTCCAGCTCTTCTTGAAGTGGGTTTTCTTTTCCGAACAGATTTACATTCAGCTTTATATATAGAGAGATATAATTATATTCTATACGTGGTGACCCAAGGTTTAAACAAAGTATCTTTGTCTTTTTCCCTATAACTTCACTCTCGAATTACCAATCAAAAGAAATACAGTTACCTAAAATGATTTGTCCAGACTGTTTGGTTAACTACTATCGACTAAAAAATGACAGGACTCATGAAGGTAACAAATGTCCCAGTTTGTTTGGATCAGCTCTAATGGATCGACTCTCAAGGGTTGTGATAATGGGTAGTTTATTTATAGATCAAATGAAATAATTAGGTTTATATAATCAATAAAGGCCCAAATAATTTTGTGGTCAAATGCCTATTGCAATATACTCAAAATATTGTAACCAAGATATCAGAAAATTGGGCAAAATCATCAACTATTTTCCACACATGGAAGATGGTACACCATTGGGGGCAGATGCCCTGGATAGCAGTAAGATTATTTCAGCTGTGGAGAAGTTAGAGGAAGCTCCAAAGATAGTGAAGGGGTTCACTATGTTTGACCTATTGCAAGCATTAAGAAACTATAAGAACACTAGCAGCAACGAAATTCGAAGCGACCTTTCATCGTAATTGGGTAATTAAGACAACTCTTATCGGAGCGCATGTGCCTTAGAAAGCTCAAAAAGTAAATTAGCATAGAGTTGTCTTTGTAGGTATATTGATACAGTACATCTAAATTGTGCTTACGAAAAAAAATTGTGGTTATAGCTAGCAATATGGATTTTTTTCAATAGTAAATTTCTGCCGATATACTACACAAAATGTGTATAGACAGTCATTTTTATGTCACTCCCTCAGATGATGTCACCCAGTGCGGTCCATAGCCTCCGCACCCACTAGTGATGCTACTACTCTCACCCCTATCCACTCTGATCAAGTCCATGGATGTTTATCCAGCAGTTGTGGATCCAAATATCTGGATCTACCATTTTCAGATCCACCCTCCTAGCGGTCCCGATGAGAGGAATTTTCTCCTATCCCATGTTGAAGCTAGCTGAGGAAAAGCTACAGCTAGATTTAAACTAGGTCGGAGGACAGTGACGTAGTATTTTAGATGCCATCAATAAACAATACTAGATAGTGGAGAAATCTTAAGAGGGGAATACCATTTAATCATAGAAATTGGGCTAATATATTGCTTTGCTAGATAAGGTCGTTAAAAATACTTAACTTATGGGTTCACTCAAAAAATAATGTTAATTAATCTGTACCTCTTGAAATACGAAACTAAACTAATTTAAGTGATGCCTGTAATATTAAATCAAATTTTATGTTTATTTAGTTCTGATTTTATTATCGTTATGCATATTATGGTAGACCTATTTCTCAATAACAGAATCTTAAGTTCGCGAGTAGTCATTTTCCATCTCAAAATTTGTTAACCTAGCCCAGCGTGAATTATATTAAATGGAAATTCTCGATGGAAATTTGTCTGATTCACGAAGATTTATAGTGTTGTATGGAGCCAGAAATCGACGCATAAGGGAATTTAAGACAACTAGATGAAAAAAGGTGCATAAAGCAAGAGATAAAATTTGCTTAGTGGTAAAACCGTTTTGTTATTTTTATGTTAGGAACCCCAAAACTGCTAAAGATGCTTGGGATAATCTTCAAAAAGCCTACGAGGATAAAGGACTCATAAAGTGCCTTGGACTTCACAACATACTTTTTGGAATTAGAGACTTTTAATTCAATGGAAGGTTATGTAACTAAGATTATGTTTACCACCCAACAACTTGCAGATATAAGTAGCCCTATAGAGAAGGAATTTCTTGCAGTTGTTATGTTGAGTGGTCTGCCTAGTTCTTTTGACCTGATGGTTATGGCGTTAGAAAGTTCAGGAGCAAAAACAAGTAGTGAACTTATAGAATCAAAACTTCTTCAAGAGGATTTGAGACATGAAAAATATCAATCGGATTCTGATACTGTTTTCTTTTCCAAAATAAATAGTAACCAAGAAAGAATAAATATGTTTTTAAGTGTTTTAAATGTCACGAACTTGGACATAAAGCTTCTGAATGCTCAAAACATGAGAAAAACTCATCTAAAGGTAACCAGTCGCAATCTAATGGCAACCAAAATAAAAAGGGCAAAAATAATAGGTGTTTATTTACTGCTATTACGGCTAAGACAAGTTTTGAGCATTGGTATGTAAACTCTGCAGCTACCGCACAAATGTTGGATTTCTGATTTCAATGATAAATCAAGTTACAATAGCAAACAATGAAAAACTTGAAAGTGAAGGTCATGGAGATGTTATGATAAATATTAATAGTCAGAAACGAAAAATATCTGATGTAGTTTATGTTCCGAACTTGAGTTTTAACTTGCTATCAGTCAATCAGATGGTGAAAAAAGGTATGGTTATTTTTTCATTAAAAGAGTGTAAAATGTACCAGGATCAGAAGTGTACTATTAATGATAGAGCAATAGCTAGTGCTAGGAGCACAGATGGTCTTTATAAACTAGACATAGATGGTGAGCTGTCTTCTAAAACTATTTTTGAGTCGAATATGATCTAAAGTCCTAATGTAGTGTCAAAAAATAATTCACAATAACTCTGGCACCGTCCCCTGCGCCACTTAAATAAAGTATCGATAGAATTTGTTGAAACATGGCATGGATATTAGAGTCAATTTTACAGGAGAAGCATCCACGTGCATTCCATGTATTTAGGGGGGAAAAAATCGAGAGAGCCCTATCCAAGAAGAAAGAAGCCTAACCGTGCCACCGAACTTATTCAGCTCGTCCATTTTGAGCTGTGTGTACCCATGAGAGAGATACATACAGTTTAAAATTATTGATAATTTTTCCAGAGAGCCTTTTGGAAATTTTCTAAGAACAAAAGAGGAAGTCCTTCCAAAGTTCAAAGAATGGAAAGCCTTTAACAAAAATCAGATAGGAAAGTGATTGAATAGTATTCGAACCAACAATGGGGGAGGAGATACGTTAATAAGGGCTTTATGATTTTTAGCAGTAAATGGTATTAGGCACTAGAGAACAGTACCACACTTCCCAGAACAAAATGGCGTAGTAGAACCTGCCAATAGGAAAATAATAGAGAAGACTCAAGCCCTATTTCAAGATGCTCATTTAGACAAACAATATTTGGCAGAGTTTGCAAATACTGCGATTTATCTGAAAAATTTATCACCCACAAAAGCTGAGACTAGTCGAATCTTTCCATCTTCTTTCCATCTTCTTCTAAGGAGAAGATGGAGAGATTCAACTAGTCTCAACCTGAAGAAAAGTGAGCTGTCAAAAAGGCTGACATTAGTCATTTAAGAGTTTTTGGTTGCCTAGCATATGCCAATGTACCAAAACCATTTCGAAAGAAATTGGATCCCAAAAGTAATCGTATGATTTTTGTTAGGTGCAGCCAACACACAAGAAGCTACCGACTAATTGACCCTAAAAATCCAAAAAGGGAGGTTACTTCCAGTGATGTGATTTTCCTTGAAGATAAGCCTGGTGGAATGGAGAATGGAAATAAGCTGACTGAAAACAACGAGAAAAAGACAGTTTCTTTTCCAATATAACTTCAAGTCTCAGCTTTGGAGGAAGACCCAAGAGAAACCCCTGGTTTGGATTCAACGGAGACATCTGACAAGTACGAGGAAACTTCAACTGAGCCAGAAGTTGAAAGTTTGGCTTTAGAGTCTAGACAATATCCATTGAGAGAGAGTAGACAAAAGGAATATCAGTATTATGAAGTTTATAATGTAATCTGGGACAGAAACATCCCACAAAGTGTCAGCGAGGCCCTACCTAGAGAAGATAGAGATTTACGACAGGACGCTATGACAAGCAAATATTTATCTTTTAAGGAAAAGGATGCATGGTCATTGGTAGATTTGCCGAAAGATAAAAAGGCAATCAAAAACAAATTTGTATTCAAAATTAAAACTGATGTTAATGGAGAAATCACTCAATATAAAGTACGATTAGTCACAAAAGGTTTCACCCAAATATATGGCGTGGATTAAACTAGGACTTTTCCTCCTGTAGTGAGAGATTCTACAGTTAGAGTTTTGCTTGCTTTGGTTTGTGAGCTGGATCTAACTATAGATCATATGGATGTAGTAACTGCTTTTATCAATGGCGAATTAAAAGAGTTGGTTTATATAGAACAACCAGAGAATTTTGTAATTAAAGGAAAAGAAAAGAAGGCGTGTCTTTTAAAACGAGCCGTTTATAGGTTGAAGCAATCCTCAAGAGCATGTTATGAAAAAATTAATTATGTTTTGATGAAAATTAATTTTAAGAGGTCAGAATGCGAACCATACGTTTGTCATCATGCTAATGGCAAAAACATTTGTATAGTTGCCATTTATGTTGAGGACTTTTTGATTTTCTTTAATGACAAAAATAAAAAGACCAGAGTTAAAATGAACTCATGGAAAAGTTCAAAATGAAGGACTTGCGTGAGGCTAAACAAATTTTAGGCATGAGGATACGTCGGGAAAATGGAGCCATCTATTTAGATCAACAATCCCATATTAAAAATGTAATTGAGAAATTTGGTATTACGGATTGTAAAGCTATTTCCACAACTGCAAAACTTGGACTAAATTTGGAGAAGGGTAAGCAAATAAGCGAATAAAATCCACCTTCTTTCAGGTATCAAGCATTGATCGGATATTTGATGTATATGGCAGTGACATGTAGGCCTGACATTACTCATACTTTTAGTTTTTTAAGTCAATTTAATATATGTTGTGATGAGAAACACTGGTCATTGGAAAAAAGAGTCCTGAGATATTTAAAAGGTACAATTGATTGGTGTCTAGTGTTTCAGAAGAGTGATAAAATGTTGACTGGACTTGTTGACGCTGATTGGGGCAGTGACAAATTTAATCGAGTATCCTACAGCGGCTATGTGTTCAAGTTAGGAGTGCACCCGACCGCCGCGGGCTTATTCCCTCACTAGAACAACCTAAGCCCCTAATCATCTTATCACAGGCAGCCAGTGTCTAATGTACAAATAGAAGAGTAATCACAAGGGATCTTTATTGATTATTTCCTACAAGCCCAGTATCTCCCATGTCACGCCTGAATATAAACAACTATGCCTAAGGGAACAATTCATAAATACAATTAAATATAAACAAGAACGAAGGAAAGTTAACAATCATGGCCCAACGGCTAATTTATTGATGTGATTATTTACAATAAGTTAAATAGAAATTTATATTGAACTAGCGGACCCGACAGACGTTGTCCTGCCCGAACGTTGGCATTTTGTTTGGGTGGCATAATTGATTTCGATAATAAAACAAATACTATGTGATCATCATAATTACAAATTCACAATGAACTCCAATTAGTGAGTAACACAATTATTACGAATTCAGTGTTTGTTAAGACAACATACAAAATAAAACATCTTTTCATTTTTGGCATTTCG
>CABFWO010001359.1:34773-70713 GCA_902155825.1 Timema genevievae
TACTGGATTATAGCAGATCTGCACCAAGACTAGAACCCTAACCTGAATATTACAAACATATGGTCCGAAGATAAATCCCTACATATTTAGACAGACTTACGTTAATTTAGTCCTAGGGGCCTACATATCGCCCATGTATGCCTAACATCTATAAGGCATCAAAGAGTAACCTCCATAGTAACAGACACGCTTATATTCGATCTTATTCAGGGGGGGGAAACTAGGGGAGGACAGAATGACATCATAAAGCGCTCATTTCTTGTGTCTGGAGCCTGCGCACAGCGATGTTGACACAGACACGCCTCCAAAAGAAGGGGGGGGTGGGAGTCACTCCTGGTACCAACGTCCAGGCATGTCCTTATTGCGCATGCGCGTTTTCACGGACAATTTCAGTCCACAATTTGGGTCAGATGCCACTTCACACACACAGTTCATTTGTCGATTCTGATCGTTTTTTGGCGTGATCATAGTTCTAATATGAAATTGCAGCACGTCCGTTGGCTGGGGTGAGTAATGTTTGTAGTCGGAGCAGGGTTAGTCTTTCCACGGTACAGGAGGAGCTGCTGTTTCATGGGAAAGTAAAAAACAGCGTACAGTAGCACTTAGCAGTGCTGAATCTGAATATATGTCTCTCAGTGAAGGAACCAAAGAAGCAATCGTTCTATAAAATTTCAACTTTGAGCTGTTTGTAGAAAAATTGCCCATTACAATATTTAATGAGAGTCAGGCTCAAAAACTTTTTGCCAACCAACTCTTTCACAAAAGAACAAAACATATCGCTATACGTTATCATTTTGTGAGACAAGCAATTGAAGATGGACTAATCAACCTAAATTACATGGCTACAGAAGATATGGTGGCGGGCATAATGGCAAAGCCCCTTTCTGGACCTAGCTACAGCAAGTTTATGAGGATGCTGGGTATGTCAAAGAAAATTGAAGAAAGAAGAAACCCACATTATATTACGGAGGAGTGTTGGAACTTTTATCCAATGTGTTCATTCTGTATGCGCCACTAGCGATGTATTACAGAATGTTCAGTTTCTTTGTATTCAACGTATCTATTCATCAATGTATGAAAAAGTTTGTTACAATGTCTTACAATATTACTGTACTCGTATTTTACCCTAATAAATTATTAAATATATATCAATAACTACCTAACATTAGCACTATTTCAAATTCACAAACCCTTTATATAAAAATAATTAAATTGACACATATTTTGAACAATCAAATCATTGAATAAATAAATCGTAATTAGTGGGACGGGTAAGCCTGTTGTTCACTGCACATCTTCTCAAATCTTGGAATAAAACTGGACACAGTCAACCTCATTTCCTGTTCCACGTTGATTTTTGAAAGATACTTGCTTTTATCACAGGGACCGCCAAAAACCCAGCTTCGCATAAATCTGTTGTTGCAAATAGAATTAAGATTCGTTGCGTTTTACCACTTAGCGGTGGATATTCTTTTGTTACTGATGTTCAAAAGCCAGTTAGTTTCATGCTGTCGAATTTTTTCTTCAGTGTACTGTCACAAGACAACTCAATAAGATTTTCTTCTTCTACAGAAGTAAATTCAAACGGAGCTCTGGTCTTGAACAGATCTTGAATCCGTGTGGACTTATCGATATCATCTTCTTGAAAGTATATTTCAAACCAATTGATAAGCTGTGATAGGTCCTCTTAAAAAACAGATTTTATGTTGCAAAAGATCGCAAACTGATGTAACGATGGAAAATTATCTTTTCCATCGTCTTCGTTCATTTTTCTTCTCCATAGCTGTATTTTTTTTTTTTTCTGAATGCTGAAATATTCTCGACCAATTTTTAAATGTGCATGTTGCCTCCCTGAAGGGAGAGATTTAACACATTTAACTTTTCAAAGATATAACATAAGAATGCTAGTTTTATCAAAAAATCTGTTTCCACGAAATTTTTGACATACCCACTCGTATTTTTCCTCTTGTGTTAAATTTCCTGCCGTAATTCAGACGTACAGGAAAATACACTGCCACGAGAGTGCCATCGCGATGGGCAGTAGTACATTAGTACAACAAAGACGTGCATTCGGTTCCTATGTCCTTGTACAATTTTTTGAAAAATCTGGCTTTCATTGGTCGAGTTTTCTTAAAGTGTACCACATTCACCACACATTCTAAGACTAGATTCATTGGAAGACTCAGATGCTTTGATGCGAGTGCTTCTCTGTGAATGATGCAATGGGTTCACAATGAATCCGGAGCTTAGCTTCGAATTTTGCACCTTCAATCCTCCATAGTGGCCGGACATTGAAAGATCACCATCAGTACAGACACCAATGCACGTTGTCAACTCCAAATTATTTTCAACTATAAATGTGTCCAGGATCTCTAACAAGTCTTGAGCCTTTGTACTTGCAGTGATACTTTCACAAAAAATAAGGTATTCCACAATGTAATTTCCATCTATGAGCCGTGCATAGCAAATAAAATATACATCCTTATTACTGTCCGTGGCCTCATCCAGCTGCAACCCAAATTCCTTCCCTTTTATATTTTAAATTAATTGATCCTTGAGATCCTCCGCCAGGTGCTGGGTTCTGTGACTGATAGTAATACTATACAAAGGCACCTTTGAAATCAATTTCCCCACAGACTCTCAAATCATAATGTTAACCAAATCTACAGCAGCTGGTAGAATTAGTTGTTCTGCGATAGTATGAGATTTTTAACACTTTGTGACTCTATATGCAACTTTGTATGATGCTAGAAAAGCATTGCTTGGTATTGACACCTGCTGATAAAAGGTACCTTTTGTTGTTTCAATTCTATTAACTTTCTGATGAAATAGTAGCAATTTTTACCAACCATGTCTCAATGATTGTTTTCTAAATGGCGTTTTAATTAGCTTACTTGGAAGCATGCATTCTGGTGCAAAAAATTGTATACACAGTACACACTGCGGTCTCTCTTCATCGTTGACATATGTCGATGTAAAGCCAAAATCCAAATAACTGTCGTCATAGTTACGAAATTTCTGTTTCTTCACACACACACCATTAGTTTGTGGTGCGTCCTCTTTATTTTCAATCCTACAATGCTTATTAATATTCAATAAAATTTGTTCATTTTTAGGAAGATAAGAACAACAACTTTTATAAGTTTACTTGATCACAACACCATTTACTTGTTTCACTAGTCAATAACTCAAGGCCACGGGGACAGATATTTATCTACAAACATCAAATACCGAGAAATGTTGATAAATTACTAGAACAATCCATTCACTATATTAAAAATGATGCACTGAGTGACTTACATCTGTTCGCGTAGCGGGCTGAGAAACTGCCTTATAGACTTCTTTATACTGGAAAAATACAGAGATATTAAACGACTCTATTAAAATTCTGACATCGAATGGAAACTCTTGAGAAGTGAAACGTTTAGTGGTTTGTACAGTGTCCGTTAGATGTCCTTCCTAGCAACGCATCAACACATCGATGGTCCAATTCTAAAACCCCGTGGGCTGTCATTTAATTGGAAATATTAGACTATTTCACGGCCACGGTTTGAGAACCACTAGACGAGATCCTCTCCTCTCATTTTTATTTGCTGATTTTGTTATAAGCACTGTAACAGGGAACTTAATATAGGTTGGGTTGGTAACACCAAGGTTAGCTCTAAAAAGGCAATGTGATTTGTAGTTAGTAGTTATCATCTGTGCGTGAAACCATGTGGCTACGATACAAGTCATTAATATAATAACAATGCTAGTCTAAAATTAATTATTATTATGTCTTTCAACTAAAACATAGTAGAACACAAACCATGGTGCAGTCGTTTGGACATTGCATACAGTATAAATTTATTTACTTATACAAAAAAAAGTATAATGATTTTTCCGATATTCTTAGATATGTATTACCCAGTAAATTATTATTAGGCCTACAAATGAAATGCTGGAGTCATATGGAGGGTTTAAGGTAAAGCCTCTAGGTGTTGTGTATCTCAGGTGTGAGTACAATAATGTAATGAACTACATGGATTTAAGATTAGTGGATGTTGATGGTACTCCAATTTTAGGTCTAGACGCATGTGTGAATCTAAATCTAATCAAAAGAGTAAAAGTGGTTAAGTTGGAAACTCGTGAAACTGAATTTAATGATAATGAGACAAAGTGTCAGAAAGCTAAATTCATAGAAGAGAATAAAGAAATATTCACGGGTCTTGGAAAATTCCCCAAAAAATGAAAATAAACATTCGCAACAATGCTAGGCCTCAAGCTAGGCCACCTAGACATCTGGCACAAACTGTACACAGTAAACTCAAGTCAACTTTGGACAAGTTGGTAAAGGATAAAATTGTTGTGAAGGTTAAGGAGCCCAGATTGTGGGTAAGCAATCTAGCCATTGTCGAAAAACCTAATGGTTCATTACGAATTCGTCTGGGCCCACAAGACCTAAATAGAGAAATTAAAGAGGGATTATTATCAAATTCCAACGATTGAACAATTGACAGATAAATTATCTGGGAAAAAGGTTTTTCACTTTTTGACCTTAAAGATGGATTCTGGCAGCTAGAGCATGATGAAAAATCTAGTGAACTCTGTGCATTCTCCACTCCATGGGGTTGCTATAAGTTCCTATGACTGCCATTTGGGGTGAGTTGTACTCCTGAGAAGTTTCAGGAATGGAATGAACAGTTCTTTGGAGACATTAAGGGTATTGTAATATACTTCGATGATCTTCTGGTTGCTGCAGAATTAGTGGAAGAACATGACAATATTGTGGCTCAGCTTGTTGAACGTTCACAAATTTTAAATGTTTAATTTAATCATAACAAGCTCCAATACAAGACCTCAGAGGTTCGATTTTTGGGTCATGTGTTTTCTGAAAATAAAATTAGGCCTGATCCAGAGCGAGTTTTAGCTATCTCATGTCCACCAGATTCTAGGAATAAAAAAAGAGTTGCAGAAGTTTTTAGGAATGGTCAATTACTTGAGACAATTCATACCTCAAATGTCAACACTGACAGCTCCGCAAAGAGAACTACTGAAGGCAGATGTAACATAGCAGTGGCTTCAATGTCACTCGGACTGTGTCAAAACTCTCAAATCAGTACTGCTCCAGTTCTTTCAAACTTTGATTCGTCCAAGCCACTGATGATACAATGTGATGCCTCACAAGATGGTCTGGGATATTGTTTTCTTAAAAATGAGCAGCTAGTTGCATATGCCTCACGCAGTCTAACAGAGACTGAAAAGGGCTGGGCTCAGGTATAAAAAGAGATGTTGGCAATAGTATATGCTACAAGTAGATTCAACTTTTATATATATGGCCATTCTGTAAAATTCTTGACAGATCATAAACCTCTTGTGGCTATCATGGATAAGAATGTAGGTAAAATATTGTCCACTCGCCTTCAAAGACTGAAGCTTAAGCTCCTGAAGTATAATCTCAATGTTCAATATACACCCGGGAAAAAATGTATATTGTAGATCTGTTGTCACGATCATACATACCTGGTGCAGTTCCTGATGACCCTGGACTTAGTAAAATAGTACACAGTGTAAGTAGGCACATTCCGATGAGTGAGGCCCACAGAATTTAGAACAGAAACTCTATCATATCCTGTGCTTAATATTGTCATGAACTTTATTCAAGCAGGTTGGCCTCAAAGAAGTGACCATGTTCCAGATCAATGTCACCTTTATGTGACCCTGCAGAGTGATCTTCATGTGGAAGATGGACTTTTGTTCTCAAATGACAGAATTGTTGTGCTAACTAAACTAAGGATTAGAATGCTTACATGAGAGTCACTTCGGTGTGGAAAAGACTAAAGCCAGAGCTAGAAAGTTATTTTTTTGGCCTGGTATGTCTAGTGATGTAGAAAATCATGTAACTGACTGTAGGGTGTGTGAAAAGTTCCGTTTGTCTAATAAGAAGGAGCCACTTATACCTCACCCTGTGCCTAAGCTACCATTTAAAAAACTTGGCGCTGATGTTCTCGAATTTGAGGGTCGGTACTATTTTGTTGTGGTTGAGTATTTTTCTAAGTGGCTGGAGGTAACTCTATTGCCCACTAAACAATCTCGTGATACAATAGATGCTATCAAAATAAATTTTAGCACACATGGAGTTCCTAGGGTGATAATAGCGGAAAATATACCATTTAATTCATATGAGTGTCGTACTTTTTCCCAGGACAATGATTTTGAATTCAAAACATCAAGCCCTAATTATGCACAGTCCAATGGGTTATCTGAAAAGGGGGTTGATATAGGTAAGAGAATTATCAAAAAGAGCAAGGAAGAAGGAAAGGAATACTGGCTGTTTCTTCTAGAATATCGTAACACACCCCTCTCAGGACTCGAATTTTCACCATCTCAATTGTTAATGAGTCGTCTTGTAAGGACACGTATACCAGTTTCCACTGCAAATCTGCTCCCCAAGGCAGTACCTTATGTTAATGAACAACTTGTTGCTAAACAACGCAAAGTAAAAACACATTATGACAAAAGAGCTCCTCATAAGCCTGTTTATTTCAAAGATGGCCAAACAGTTGTTGTACAAAAAGGTAAAATATGGGAACCAGCCGTGATTTTGCATAGACATGAGGCGCCTCACTCATACATAATAAGTGACGAGCGGGGCAATGTATTGCGTTGAAATACGAAACATTTGAGGAAGTCTAAACATCAGCCTCGACTAACTCAGGAGTTTCTTACTGATTACCAGCGTGAATTACAAAATACAACAGATGGCTCTAAAGACACTTTGAATGAGGGTAGCAATACAACTCATTATGAACCACATCATAATGTATATTAACCTGTTGTGGATAACGCAGCTGTGAATGAAGAGAGAAGTAATATATCTGTTGATAGCACAAATGATGTCAATGGTAATGCTAAATGTGTAGTAACCAGAAGTGGACGGTGCATTGTAAAACCTACAAGATATCGATAAGGGGTAAGCACCCCTATGACACTCTACTCAAAACCCTAAGTAAAAGTTGATCATACTTTGAAGATTTTTAGTTGCACAATTTGCCGCTATATAAGAAAGCGTTGTGATCGTTGCGGATAGTTGTGACGTTTCATAACAACAGCAGTTCAGATTTATAAGATTTTATTTTTGCACAATGGTTTTACATGTCAAAACTAAAAATCAATGTAGATTTCCAGATGGTTTTAAAACTGACGTTTCAATGTTTATACGCCCTCAAATTTCGAGAGACGTGATTGTGAAAGAAAGAAAAATAATACAAGAAAGATTTCTGTTTAAGAGAACTTTAGAAAAAAAATATCTAATGATAAATTTTGTTAAAAACATTTTCTAGAGAGTAGGTTGTAGAAGATAGTGATGAAAGAATTTTGCAAAAAGGAAGTGTGCAATTGCTTTTTAATTTCAGATTAGTTTTTCTCTTAATTATTTCCACATTGGTTGATCAATATTTGCAATAAAAAACTTCTGCTAGATATCAGTTACCACCCCTCCTATGTCGTAGGATACGTGTATGTTTATTTATAGCAGTGATCTTTTGAATGCGTTAACTTTAGACTTTATTTATATATAATAATAATAAAGTTTATTTTTTAATTAGGGATGGTGCTTTAGAACTGATACGAATAAAACACTTTATTTTCTCAAAACAGTAAATCATTTAAAAAAAATTATATTACCATTTATACTTGCAAGTAAACGTCAAATCAAATGATACTATAATCATATTTAGGCTTATTTAATATAATTTGATTTTGTAATATTCAGACATCTCATTAGAATCAAAATCCAGACGAAGGGCCTGAACAACAAGTAGTTTATTTGAACACTATTGTTCGAAGTTTAAATTTATTTGCACATGAAAGGCTAGAAAGGTTTAGTAAGACGGGGACGATGCTCAAAAACCTTACCCATACATATTTCACTTTGTGTTGTTGGATATTAAAAAGTTGAAATATCAATACACTCATAAAGATATGGATAATCGATAGAAACTAAAATTATTTATTTACATTCGAAAGTATTTGTCAAAATCACATTAAAAAGTATCACTATTTGTTTATTTTTTTAATGACACCTGCCACAAAAGTATTAAATTAATACTTCATAGCCTAATCCTTTTCCTACACCTCTCTTTTCATTACTAGCGCTAGCTCCTTGATAAATGTCAAAATCTTATAAGAAACTGGAAGCTCCAGCCCTTCCCCACATTTTGAATCCCCTACGAGTTGGCTTATTCTGTATGAATTGGCGCAGGTGACTCCTTCCTTTGAAGGCTATCATTATTTCATCTACACTTTGATTCTCTTCAGGGACTTCTGTCAAACAAGATTTTTGAAAAAAGGATAACCATGACCTTATTTTACATAGTTTGTCAGTATTTTTTCCTCATCTTTTACAGTCAAATTGTCTTTGAAATGAAGAGTAGTAAGAAGTTTCTCAAACCGATTTCGTGCCATTACATCTGATACTAAGGAATATGCCATATCTGATTCCCAGTAGTTACGGACACTAGGCATTTGACAGATTCCCATTCTTAGAAACATACCTAGTACTTGTTCAAGCTCTGATTTATTTGTATTGACAGACGTTCCTGACTTTTGAACACTATATAGATTTGTACTATCTGACACCATATCAAGTATCTCATCTGTTATGAAGGTTTTGAAATATTCTAATGGAGTTGATAACTTATTTGGAGGAGGGTCAGGAATTTCTACAAATGGAGGAATTACTGGATTGAAGTTTCCTTTTTTCCATTGAAGCCGAGGTAATTCTTGAGTAAATTCCTCAATTTCGTCAGGGACATCTAAATTGCCAAGGTCATCCGTTTCTCTCTCACCAACAAATGAAACTTGGTTGATGAGAAGATTCTCATCTTCGTCATCCTCTTCTAGCTTCTCCAAATCACTTAGATCAGGATCGTTCAAGATATCAAAGATATCTTTCTCCATAAACTGAATCAATGAATAGTTTAACAAAATATGAAATAGGATTTAAAGATTAACATAATCATTGTTGGTAAATAAAACATTTGATGTATGAGAGCTTTTAAATCTAAATAAATCTGAACATCTGAGTCTTAAAATTCAAGAACTTTTCGTTTGTTTTTAAATGTTTTATTTCCAATTTTATATAGAAATTTTATCACTCTTCAGATTTTAAATAATCTTATTACAGTCAACAATTTTCAGTTCTTACAACTTTATTCTACTAATTGAAAATAATGTGCTCTAACTTCTTGCGTACTATGTGCTTTGCATTAGCGGGCTGAAAAGCTCCACATCCACAATAAACTAACCGTTTTTAACCAACATTAGAAAAATTAATAGAACCAACAATTGAATATGGTTCAAAATAATGCAAAATAAATTATAAAATAAGTAATTAATAGATCAATGCCTTTACAAATCATGATTAATATAAATAATCATACAAATAAGACCTTTTATTTAATTTTAAGTATAAAAATGTGATTCTTGCGCAAAGTTAAAGAAAATACGATATTTAGAAAACATAACCTCAATAGAATCGCCAAGTTTAAGGTGTCACAGTTTCTATATTTGAAATTGCGGCACCAGCACACTTGGTGGTATAGGTAGTACTAGGTACCTACAACAACCCTACATATTCGTGGAACCTGGATCCTCTGGAAATTTTGAGATATTTGAGTTTGAGCTTACCTCTGACTTGAAATAGCCCCCATAAAATCGCCAAGTTTAAGGTGTCACAGTTTCTATATTTGAAATTGCGGTACGAGCACACTTGGTGGTATAGGTAGTACTAGGTACCTACAACAACCCTATATAGTCGTGGAACCTGGATCCTCTGGAAATTTTGAGATATTTGTCTTTGAGCTTACCTCAGACTTGAAATAGCCCCCATACAATTGCCAAGTTTAAGGTGCCACAGTTTCTATATTTGAAATTGCGGCACGAGCACACTTGGTGGTATAGGTAGTACTAGGTACCTACAACAACCCTACATAGTCGTGGAACCTGGATCCTCTGGAAATTTTGAGATATTTGACTTTGAGCTTACCTCAGACTTGAAATAGCCCCCATAAAATCGCCATGTTTAAGGTGTCACAGTTTCTATATTTGAAATTGCGGCACGAGCACACTTGGTGGTATAGGTAGTACTAGGTACCTACAACAACCCTACATAGTCGTGGAACCTGGATCCTCTGGAAATTTTGAGATATTTGACTTTGAGCTTACCTCAGAACTGCAAAAAGCCCTATAAGATCGCCAAGTTTAAGGTGCCACAGTTTCTATATTTGAAATTGCGGCACGAGCACACTTGGTGGTATAGGTAGTACTAGGCACCTACAACGACCCTACATAGTCGTGGAACCTGGATCCTTTGGAAATTTTGAGATATTTGACTTTGAGCTTACCTCTGACTTGAAATAGCCCCCATAAAATCGCCAAGTTTAAGGTGTCACAGTTTCTATATTTGAAATTGCGGCACGAGCACACTTGGTGGTATAGGTAGTACTAGGTACCTACAACAACCTTACATAGTCGTGGAACTTGGATCCTCTGGAAATTTCGAGATATTTGACTTTGAACTTACCTCAGACCTGCAAAAAGCCCTATAAGATCACCAAGTTTAAGGTGCCACAATTTCTATATTTGAAATTGCGGCACGAGCACACTTGGTGAAAATTTTAATGCCTCTTCACACTAATAAATTAACCTCTGGATAACTAAGTTATATTTGTTGTAGAATTAATTTGGTTTAAAATTCAAATAATGATCAAATCTTTCGATTCATAAATTCTGCATTAAATATACCAAATAAATAATTAAAATAGTTATTACTATGCATACTGTGTTAAACTAAGTTAATATACCAAAATCTGCTCACCAAAGATTGTGATTCAATCTTAAAATGGGAAGTTTTGGTAACATAGAAAAAAACAAGTTCTCCCATGAAATAAGGTAAATTTGTGTTGTTCAAGTTTGATTACAAAACAACCACTGTCTCAAGTCTCAGTAGGCCTAATAATCTGTCAAAAGTTTTTATTAAAGCTTCGTATTAAAATCATGGTGGAAATTGTTTATTTAGTAGCTTTTATAACATAACACAGTAATTTGTTTTAAATGTTATCATTAATATTGTTGAAAATATGAAATTATTAGCTTACTATGGCATGCTTGCTTACGGAGGCTTGTGCCCATGCCTCTTGAATTTAATAGTATATTATTTAATTAACTAATTTAAGTAAAGTAGATATGTTATTGTGATAAGCATCTCGATTTGTCAATGAATTTTAAATTTTGAAATGCCTGGCCATGCTGTGGTGGTGTGGGAATGGGAGAATCGTCAAGGAAGGTGGCGGCCATATAGCCCCGAAGTTTCTCAGCTGCTTGAGAGAGCCCATTGTAAAAAGTTAACTAGAGTTATTCTTAGTGATGCAGACCCTTTACTAGAACACTACTATATCAACTTGAGAACAAAGACACAATGCTCTGAGGATGCTGGTGAGTTTTCAAATTGGCCATTATTGCAAGCTTTCTTAATTTTAATGCTGTTCCACAGTGGGGAATTTGTGGCCCAAAGGATGCTATCATGGTTGTCTTTAGTAACAGGCTGGAATGTTAACTGTGACAACTCCTCTTGGAGTGACTTTAAGGGTGCTAATAATCTGCAGCCGAGGGAGCATCATGTGAATATTTCTCGTTTTATTTAATTTAACAACCTTATTTGATAGTTTTTATGGTATTTATATATAAATGATTGTGAATCCAAATGGGTTTTATATGTATCATTTAAATAAAAGTACCTTAAAAGCATAAAAAATGCATCAACAGATTCAAAGAAAATATTTGTTTTAAATATTAAGTTATCTTCTTAACTTATTCTAAATAGGCTACTGGTAGGCTATGATATCATATGTCAACATCATTTTATAAACAGTAGTCCTAAGTTATAAGTAAGAGTGTGTTGTAGGTTATTAACATTCATTTTCACATTAATTCATCAATACAATACAATTAATTGTTAATCAAAATTAAAGTCGAAATAAACCTTCCCTGCCAAAGCCCATAAGTAGGCTTAATGCCGGAATCACAATAAACTTAACTTTAACTTAATGTAACGCTCACTTAAAGTTAACTTAAGAAAATAGATGTGTGATCACGATTCACATACTGTAACCTAATGTAACAACTCGAGCCAAACATCTTCATTCTTGAGTATGATCTGTGATTTGTACTATTTGTACAGTGATTAGCTGTGAATTTTGACAGTTTTCAATCGATATAATAAATATCTATAACTAAACCTCTTTGATAAATTTAGCTTTCCTATTTTATTTTAATTATTTTGTTTCAATGTCTGATCACTAGAACTTATGCTAAAGAGTAAACATTGGTCATAATACCAACAAATGAATTATTAAATAGCCCTGTTGATGTCACTCGCATAATGATTGGCTGGTTAGATCACATGATACCCTTCAAGTAACGTTCACTTAAAGTAAAATACCTCCCAGGACATCTATTACGTTAAGTTAACTGCAAGTCATTGTTAAGTTAAGTGCATCGTGATCGCTTCCATTTAAACACACGAGGAGATCCTTTATGTTAAGTTATGTTAAGTTAGTTTTAAGTTAACGTTAAGTTGATCGTGATACCGGCATAAGTATTAGCCTAAACAGTACTTAGGCCTAACCTAGTTCATTAGTAGGTACGATACATGAATATTTTGCTCACTTTATCAAATCAAATAGGTCTAGATAAATCACATAAGAATTAATAAAAGTTTTGCACAACAAATAAATAATAACTATAAACAATAATAGCTGCCAAGTACATGGCTATTTGGCTATTTAACCACCCAGGCACAGTGTTGCAAAACTTCAGCATTCCGTCTTGTTGCTAAAGGTGGCTGAGGCCATTCATGTATCCTAGCTCTTTTATGCTTCCCTATTCAAAACTCGATGCTAAAATGTATTTAGGCTTATTATTTAACAAATTTAATGTTAAAATTTATTCACCCTACATTTGGCAAGCTAAAAAACTTTTTTAAAAAGTTTCATGGAGCTCTGAGCTCATATTTATGATATAGTTATATATAAAGTCTTGTTGATTTAGCTATTTGTAGGACACCTAAACAGACAAATATTTACATACGCTAAATATAAAATTTTCATTTATAAACTAGGTTCTATTCCTAAACTAATTTTTATACATAAATTACATACGTACTTTTTGTTGGAATTTGGGGGCACTTTAGTTGTATGAGGCCCAACTCATGCATATACCTATAAATCTGCCTCTGCTCATCCACAATATTTAAAGTTACAACTCCACCTTTAACAAAGGTAGTTTTCTACCCTATAGTGTGCCTGTGCATTCATAATGATAAATAAGTAATACACATTATTTCTGTTGAATTGTTGATGTTCTTAGAAAGAATGTTAAAAATTGCTTCATCGAGGTCTTACTAACCACATAGCCTATACATATTACACTAACGGGGTAGAGATAAGGAAGGCACAATTTTGAAGAACTTAGACCTACCTGCATTTATGTGGAGGAACATGCATTTAGGAAAAAAACACCTCAACAAGGATTCAAATCAGCAGGATTCTTCAGAAAACCAGACAAGACGAGACTGATCTGTCTTTGCTTATTTACCTGACACTCAAATATTCCTTTTCAAAGGAAGAATATTATACTGACCATCTGCTAGCACTATTATCTGTAAGTAACATGTCGTAATATTTTTCATTTAATAATTATCTTCATAAAACATTATTTCACAACTCAGAGGTTACACCCAACTCATGACACATTACAGAGCAATAATTTGTACTCTATTTCCACAAACTCGGAAAAGTTCTCAGATAACTAAGTGTTATTTTTGTTGCAGGTACTCCACATAATGTCCGTCGGAAATGCTATCTTCCAGACTCTCCGGCGGCTAAAGGTGCCAAATGGGAGTGGGCTGGGGACAACCATGGGGAATGGCACACTTACGACATGGAAATACAGTGTCTCATTGAAGAAGCTTGGGCCAAGGTAACGTTTCCCTCATCATTAGCACAAACTACATGTTAGGATACTCACGTCTAGGGCAATCATAAACATAAATTTAGCCTATTTTAAAACTTCACATTTTGGTTCAAATATTGTAAATTGTTGTGGTAGTATAATAATAATACCTTTGTATAAGCTTACTGTTTAATAAAATTTCAGAGATACTATAATTTAGCTGTGACAGTTTATTTTTAAACAAAGGCAAAATTTGGAGACATTTTTATTTAGTGTACAGTAACTTAGTCAGCCTAATTAGCACGGGTCACAATTCTAAAATAACAAAATTACAAGAGAGAGTAATTTAACTGTTTCCATGGCAACCCTGAATAATTTTGATCTCACTTAAAATCATTTAGTTACCAACAAAATTGTTCCAGGAATTGACAAGACAATCTATTATTTTTTTCTCTGTAATTTAAAATGGAGTTTGGAGGTTTTTAGTAAAAAAAAAATCATTTGGCTTTGGAGTTACGAGGTTTGTCCACTATGCACATTTCATCATTCCAAAATTCACTGTGCACCGCGTCTTACTACCCGTTCGGGCTATACACAGTCACAAATAAGAGAGGAAAATTTGTTACCAGTGAGACCCCCCTTAGACTCATTCCAAACATAGCACACAACTTTTTTGTTTTAAGATTGTAAACTATGAAGCTATGAACTACAAATCTATAGTAAAAATACATTCTTCCTTTTCCTTGTCTGCTTCTTTCTCCTTTCTTCCATCTTTTTTTATTTTTCTCTTGATGCAAGTTGCAAACTAGTCTAAGGTGCCACTCTTCCAATAAATTAAGCTTTCGATGATGGGACGACCTGGGTTCAAATCTTGGTCGGGTGTACTGGGGATATTTTTCTTCCTAAACTGCTTCTCACATTTTTTTCAGCGAAAATGCACCACAGGCAGATCTGGCAAACTACCCATGATACCAGCTGAGATTCGAGGTTCATAACCAGGTGCACTAGCCATGGGTCCATTTTAAGACATGTCTCCTCCATCCCCCTTGCTGTGCCTGTCACTATACTAATCCTGCACATTGCTTGTGATGTGTGATTTCAGGGAGATAAGACAACGGATGTGAGCAAGACCTTCACTTCGTTCCCATACATCATCAACTTCTGTAACTTGACACAAGTGCGCACCGACACGGGCTATGTGAGGTCTGTGAGGAGGGTAACCCAACCACCCTATCCTTGGGCCAAGATCGGCCCGGAGGATCTCGGGAATGTGGGAGGTAGGTTTCAGATAACATTATCTTCTCCTAGTAAACCATTTCACTGCCAAGGTGCCCTTTTAAATATTTCTTGAAACTTTTTATTTATTTATAAATTATTTGAAATACTGTACTGTTAAGTAAAAGTGACCACATCTATGGTCTAGGGGTCAGAGTTCCTGGCTACAGATCCAGAGGTCCAGGCCTCAATCCCTGGCGCTTCCAAAAATTTTCTTTGAAGCATTGAGTCTGGAACGAGGCCAAACTCAGCCTCGTGAGGACAAATGAGGCGCTTCCTGAATAAATAAGTAGCTATGGGTTAGAAAACTGAGATTAATGGCCGGAGGGCTTGTTGTACTAACCACATGACGTCCTCTAATTGCAAATGTTGGCACTATCATCGCTAATGGTGGCAGCCGCTCGTTCAGTAGAGTTTGCTTGCAGGCTCACACCATGGAGTTAAGTAAAAGTCTATAAAATTCAATCAAAACAGTTCATTTGAACAAAAATACCAAACATAAAATTTTCTTATAATAGGTATATTTGGTCTGAGTAATATTTTCTTATTTTATATATCATAATTAATGTCACTTTATAAATATTATTCTATACTCATATATAAAATTTCTCTCAAAATAATTTATAGTCACATTAAATGTGTAGATTAATAATTTCTACTGAAGTGTAGTGCTAAGATGAGAAAAAAAAATCTCAGTTCGTTAGATTGGGATTTGAACCTTCTTCTCAATAAGGAAAGCCAAGCCAACTCAGTCAAGCTAGGAACTATTAAAATATCAAAAATCACTCTAGCTTTCGTATAGAGGTAGTATAGAAATTGAGCCTCAAGAACAGCTTGTATGTATGAAGTCTTGGTCACCCAAGCCAAAGTTTCGCACATTTTATTTATATTAGTAAACGTGCCTGTTGTTGCCAGGTCGTAGGGGTACAGTTGCACAGAATGGCAGTTGTAAGGTTGGCTCACAGGGCCCCAAAGGGGAAGTAGGGTCATCCAAAAAACAAGGCACAAGTGCGGGTTGCGGTGCTGTTGTGTCAGGCAAGAAGACCGCGAAGAAGACCAAGAACTCCTCGGAAGTTGCTGGAAACATAGCGCGCACCATTCTCAGCAATCTCAATATATTTGGTGAGATTTCACCTTAAGCAATTCTTTCTTCACCTAAATGCTCGTTTGGTAGATAAATTATGTGCACCAAATTTTTGAGTATTCATTTGGGTTAGTGTCATAAATCATCAGTATGCCCAAACTTATCGTCGAATTTAAAAATCAAATAAAAATATTACTTATACTTTTCTACTTGATTATAAACTGTAGGTTGGTTTAAAATTCTAATATTTCAGTATATATCCTAAGATTTCATTTTAAAACAATTATATACATCTTAATAAACCACAATTTTCGTTTTTCCTTTGTGAAACGGTATGTTTTTAAATGATTTAACTTATTAGTAAAAGTGGTTTGAGCCATTCTTTAATGTTTATAGCTCTTTGTTTTTACTCTGCTCATTTTAACTGAAACAAATATAACTGTCTCTTTAGATATGTTTTCAAAGATGTTGAAGTAACCTTTTCTTTTTCTTATTTTCCTCCTTCTTATACTTGTGATGTATAGTGTTTACACTATGTAAGTCACACAACATCAAAGAATCACTTAATGAATCTCATGATCCTAACTCATTTCAACTTAAGATATTTTGTACCTAGTTTTTTTTGTATAGTTACCTTAGTAACTTTATAAAAAATAATATAGGAGTCCAATGACTAAAATGAAAACATGGGGGGAAAAAGAAGCAGTACAAAAATAAAATGAATGAGAAGAAGCTGTGATTTGGAAAAAAGATGGATAAAGCATCTAGTACATCCTTTTGACAGCCTCTGTAATTCACTAACAGCAAGTTGTCTTTCTATTGGTTCACAAAACATTGTTTCATGAATAGGATGGAAAGGCTTTGTAGTGGCAAAATAACAAGTAAGTGAGATTGTTCCAGCTAGAGTATACAAATTATTGAAATCGATCATAATGTAAGCCATACGATTAGGTGTCTCGGGCCAGAAATCCTATTTCTACATGTATCCATTATAGGGCATTGATAGTAGAAAGGATGGTCTTAAAATTATAAAAGCTGCTGTAATTATCATATATTAATAAATTAATTACTGTAAGCTACAGATATCAGTTTTGATGGATAAAATCATTATCATTAAAAGAATATCGAACAAACTTTTTAACTATTTAACATAAATATGGTTTTAAAACACCCTTCCTGTTGTGTTCTAACTTTATTCTGCTTTTGTGCTTGCAGGCAACAAAACCACCCCTGCTGTGGCCAGTGTGACCACCATGACAACAGTGACCAAGACCACAACAACTGTCCGGCGGAGCTGCGACACTGTCCTGGATGCCGACTCGAGCAGCACTAAAAGTGGGCGTCGCCCCAGCATTGATACAGTGTCCACTTACCTAAGCCATGAGTCCAAGGACAGCGAACTCACTGCTTCACAGGTGACTGCAATATTTGATTAAAGAAATATATATTCTACGAAAATAAATTGGCTCAGATAACAAACTCCCTTAAAAATATGATCTTGATCATGTGGCTTTCCTAGAAAGAGAAAAACACAAAAGTTGGAATTTTCTGGCAGTACAGGACAGTGGACACAATTTATCTTCTCCAAGTTGATCTGTGAGAATGTAGGGTGAGGGCTATCTGGGTAGATTTTAGGAAAGTCAATGTTTTTGTAAATCATATATTTTGTAGGATGTAAACTATATACTAGAAAATAAACCACAGATTACAGCATATCTAGAAACAAGCTGTTTCGAGCCATGGACACAATATAATGTGGTGTCATTACCTTGACTACGTGGTTTCAGAGTGACTTGTTGGACTGCAGCGTTAGCAGTGATGATGTATTTGAGTCTGCACGCCAAAACAATGTATCATATCACCGGAAGAGGCAGCCAGCGTCTCTGCCTGCCCGCCAGGATTCAATTCCCAGCCACGGATCTATTGTGGGTGTGGATGCCGCAAGCAACGGAATATCTCAGTTTGTATGCGTAGTAGAGGCGGGTAGAGCCAGGTGCCCCATCTGCCTATGTGAGCTGGCACCAGACGGGGACATTGTTGTTGCTCTCAGTAGGTGCTTTCATCAACTTCATCTTGACTGTCTCAACGCCATGCTCACCAGTCAGATCACAAACACCAACAAGGTGCGCTCACTTACGGCACAGAATCAGTTGTTATGATGTTTATTACAAATATTGAATGTTTTAGAGGGAAATTTTCACCCTGTCAAAATAGCTGTCAAAATTAATAATTTTGTATTTATTCTTGTCAGCTGTAAAAGCAAACTCTTTAATATTATCACAAACTCAAAAGTTCCAATTGGAGAATAATTATAATAAATAGAATCAATTATATGAAAAAACTTAATATAAATGCATTTTATCTATGAAATAAAGTGCATTGAGCAAAAACAATTTGTAATAAATAAAATGATAGAATATTAGGAAAATGATAGAGCACAAATAAAAGTAAAAACACTAACACACATTTTGATATTACGATGCTATTATATAGCATTGAAATATTGAAGTGTGTAAATATGTGTTAGTGTTTTTACTTTTATTTGTGCTCTACCATTTTCCTAATATTCTATCATTTTATTTACTACCAATTTTAAATGCATTTTATATCTCTATAAGGAAAACCTCTTTTTGTTTGATGCTCAGTAAATTTTGTTATATTTGAAATAAAGTACAGGAAAGATGGATAGAAAGAAACACACAAAACATATAAAAGGGAATAAACACAATATGTATTTTACAAGAAAAGGAAGAACACAGTTCACACTTTACATTGTCGCCATTGAACAAAATGGTAATGGCATCAATTTAAAGTGTAAACCGTGTTCTTCCAATTCCTTTTATTGTCCTAGATTAGATTTTTGATTTGACAAGGCGATTATTGTTTGTGGTTTAAAGTAAAGATGGGTTGAATATTTTTTTTTCTCAATTCTAAATATTCATTTTTCTTACAAATCTTTAATCTTGAATTCGAATCCTAGAGGACATAATAAATTAATTTTCTAACATAAATTTTTTATTTGCTTTAATTCAGATTTTAATCACATTAATATTTAGTTGCTACATACATTAGAAATTGTAATTAGATTATTACATTTTTATTAGGGTCGATGATTGGCAAAGATTATTAAAACCGATCTTTTGTTAACATGCTGCACACCCACACACAGCAGCTGCTGGTGCCTCATTGTTAAGCTATTGGCAGGCAGTCTTGCTGGAGAGGGGTGTGGGCGTGTTTATAGTAACTGAATTAACAGTTACGGCTTTCATAAATAACAAGAGGATGTGGGAGAGGTTATGTTGAGAATATAAAGGTCAGTGAGGGAGAGAGAAGCTCTATTGCAGGTTGTGAGTAGGGAGGGATAATCTTTGCAGGGTCATCTACAAGGTCAAGTAGCAGATTGCCATCTGAACTAAGAGGAGGAAGATTCGAGGCAAGCTAAAATTGGGAAGATTAAAGGGAAGCCAAAACTGTTGAAGATTCGAGGAAAGCTAAAACTGGGAAGATTAAAGACAAGCCAAAACTGTTGAAGATTCGAGGGAAGCTAAAACTCAGAAAGGTTCAAGGATACCTAAACTGGGGAGTAGTCAAGGGAAGCCAAATTGTAGAATAATCAAGGGAAGTTAAAATTAGGTTAGTTATAAGGGAAGCCAAAACTGGGGAGGATTCAAGGGAAGTTAAAATTATAGAACCATCAGAGGTTTCAAAACTACATTATGGATTCAGAACATATCTTTATTTCAATACTTAAATTTATTCATCAATTGATTAATCTTAAATTATTTAAAAATTAATGATGCTTATTTAATTTCTGACAAATTTAATGAACAAAATATTGTTTTCTATTTTTATTCTAAAATTAATATATATGCCATGATATTCTATGCATGAATTTTTAAAAAATCCTATATAAAACCATCACATGCTTAACCAAACGAAAAGTAGATTCAATTAGACCGAAACTAAATATCTTTAAAATGTGGTGTAACCAATGATGAAGTGAACTACTTTGAAATAAACTCTTTAACTTAAACTAGTACAAGCAAACTTACTCTAACGAACAAATTAAAAATGGGCCACATGAACAGTATTATTAGTATGTCAAATCTTTGTAATATTTAAAGTTGAATAAACTAAATTATTGGCATTGCTGATCGGCCCAACCCTAAATTTTATGTTGTAATGTGAAATGTTTATTTCGTTAAGGTAATTTGACAATAAAAAATGTATTGCACAATCTAAAAAAGTTAATGTGTGAATAATGATTCACTGATTTCAAATCATTAAAGTTCACGAGTTATAGTCAAATTTGCTATTTTATGCTTTTACTATACCATTGTTAGCCATTGGGTCACCTCATTTTTACACATTGTTAAAGTAAAGTAATTAATGTATGGTGCTGAAATTTAGTAAAGCAAGACATTTTTATGAAAAGGATGTCCAGCGACCTGGAAAACAAGGAAAAGTCAGGTTATTTGCTTGGTCAGGGAAAAGTTTGGAAAAGTCAGGGGATTTGATCAAATTTCTGTAATTTTCACATTTTGGCAAAAAGAAAGTACAACTTTAATTTACAATAGTCAAATAACATTTTTATTCCAGTTTATACTCACCGCAAATCTTTTATAGTACAATGATTGTCCCAGTTGATTATACTAATCAAAGTCAACATGTGATTTTCGTATTGTCTTTCCACCCCTCTACCGCACGTCTTTAGCCAATGTTGAGTCGTGGTTATATGCATGTGTAAGAATTCTATTACATTAAAGGAAGAAGAAACAATAAAAGAATGTGTCTCTCGACAATTTTAAGAGTGCAAGGCTATATTTTAATGTCTTGATATGATACCACTGAAATCCATCTTAGATCTCGCTAACCAATGGCCCATTGCCTTAGGTTAAATAAAACGCTAATCCCTTCAAAGAGTGACACAATTTCAGAATGCTTATGTGTCTAAAAATAGAGACTGAAAAAGTTGGAAATTGGCTCTGGAAAATCTGGATTACTCAGGGAATTTTAAAATATAATTTGGTTGGACACCCTGATGAGGTGTACACAATTAAATACTTATAACATTAATAATAATATAAATATTTCATTGTGTACACCTCATATGAATATCTAGTTATACTAAATTAATTAAGGTATGGAACTGAAATACCACTAATACTCATACACTCTCATACTAATTAGGGTGCACTTTCTTTAAACAACCTGCGGCATAAGATTAAGGTCATAAATAATCATGTTGGTTAGACTTGATTACGTTGATTACTGTTTACAGCATGTGGTCTGAGTCACTTTTTTATTCAAGCCATATATTTTCCATTACTGGCTGGCTAGGTCTGTCGTAGCATCATATGCCTTAGAATTTATCTTAAGACTAGGACAGGCAAAATTTCCAGTCCCTGGCCATTAATTTATCAATGTGAAATGGTAAACCCATATTTTCATCAATGATAAATTTTCGGCCATGCCGGGAATCAAACCCGGGACCTTTAGCTCAGTAGGGAAACACGCTACCGACTGAGCTAAGGTGTCGAACAAACTTGATTACTACATTTAAAACAAATATACATTTCACCCATCCTACTCTGCAATAGCTATCAATGAAAAATTTTGCTCCAAATATTAGTCAGCCACAAGGACATATTTTAATTGTTAACAACTGATATCCTGGGTATTTGAGAGTTTTGTTATTATTGTGTCAATACTAGTTAAACCTTTGTAATGTTTTAGAGCCTGTATATTCAGTGTCCTGTGTGTAAGATGATCTATGGTGAGAAGACTGGTAACCAGCCGCCTGGATCCATGACTTGGGCACTCCTCAATCACTCTCTTCCAGGTCATCCAGGCTCAAGAACAATACAAATTACATACAAGTAAGTCACAAATTTCAGATCATTCTAAACTGTAATAAATAATCTTTTTTGAGTTGTGAAATACAATTATCTTTATTCTACCACTAGAACTAGCTTAGCACCAATGTGGGGTGTTTAATTGGCAGGTCTGATTCTAGTGTAGTGGAGTTGTGGCCTTTTTTTGGCATTGTGTCTTACTACCCGCTCGGGTTATACGTTTATCTACTAACTACGTTAATGATTTTATGGACAAGGAAGGTTATATTAAGAGGAAGTGTACCTGAATGTGTGTGGAGGGAAAGTAGAAAACCATTTTGTAAAAAAAACCTCAGTACACCCGACTTAGATTTGAACCTTGATCTCCCCATCATTGGCAGTCTAGTCTACTGCAAGAGTAGCGCGTTTGACCACGCAGCCACCAAAGCGGCTTCACCTCAATCGTAGCCATTGTGGGTTAGAGACAGTTGTTTCATTAAAGTGAGTTAACATCCTTGCCCCACTCATAATTTAGTTTAAAAAATAGAGATTGGACATTTTAATTCAGAGGTATTATAGATTAAACTAAATCTAAGAATAAATTTCGAGTGCAAATATAAAGCCTTTGACATGTAATTATGATTTTAGGCAACTGGCAAAATAACTTATATTTAGTTAGTATATCTCAATGAGAAAAAACCTCTTTTTGCTTTATGAGGTAATTGATTTTTTGGGTGGTAACGATCAATTTTATTCAAGAGGCAGCCACTACCTCTTTGTCCAAGGTCAGTATTGTAAAGTGTGAACCAGGTTCTTCTTTTTATTGTAAAAGCAATACAGTATTTTGTTTGTTATTTCTATACCTATTTGGGTAATTGTAAGGCCTAGTAAAGCCATGAAGTTGGATGGAGTAGAGCTTAAAAAGGTACAGAATGTAAAATATTTTGGATGCATAATTGAGGCGAAGGAGGGGAATAGAGAGGATTTTATAAGAAGAGGCCAGCAGAGAAAGTTGTTTTATAGTTATGTTAGAGACCTACTATGGAGAAGAGAGGTGCCCTTATAGTAAAAGGAAGTGTTGTATAGGGCACACATTATACTCTTTGTTACATATGTAGCAGAAACCTGCACATTGAATGTAAGAGAGACAGGAAAGTAGAGGCCATGGTAATTAAGTTTGTGAGGAGCATGTTAGCTGTCACAAGGAGAAACAGGACTAGGAATGAAGTATGCAGGAAAAAGACTGCCAAGGAAGACCAAGAAAGAGATGGTGGGAGGAGCAGATAACAAAAGGGGTGTAGGTGAAAGGAGAGGCATGGAGGCATTTAAAGGAAATAAAATGGTGGAAGGTTAGAGGAAGATGGGGGCATTAAAAATGTCCTTTGTTCTCTATAACGTACGTAATGGAATAAAATGAACAAAATAGACATGTTCAGTGGTGACAAACCTTTAATCACTTTTTTAAAATTCATTACTCAATATGTTCACTTTAAATTAAATTAAAAATGGATTAGAGATATGAAAAAATAAATTGATATTAGATTCAGATTCAAAACTTGCTCTTGAATTACCTCCTCATACTTACTTTCTTTGACAAAGCAGTTACTGAGCCTGACTAAGCAATTACTGAGCCATATGATAAACATTCCAATTATATACAGTGATATTATTGTATGACCCACCTTGGTGGCGTAGTTAGCTAGTTTCCTGTTGAGTTAGACTGCCGAGGACGAGGAGATTGAGGTTTGAATCTCGGTCGGGTGAACTGGGGGTGGTTTTTCCTAAATGGTTTTCAACTCTCCCTTCACACAAATGTGGGTTCACTTCCTCTTAATTCAATCTTCCCAAGTCCTAATTCATTAACATAATTAGTACTTAGCGTACAAGACGAATGGGTGGTAAGATGCTGTGCTAAATACATAACAAAATATTGTCTTTTTTTTCTTTTTTTCAACCTAGTCCAGACTATTGACATTTAATCACAATAATGTGTTAGAGATGAGGAAAGGATAGTAGTACTTTATACAGATTAGCCTGTATTTTTGATACAAACATGTTATTTTCCTTTAACTTTTAAGATGAACTTTGTATACTTTTCAATAAGATGTACTTAATACAGGTGCTATTTGTGATATTCCAGCCCTACAAAGAGATGTCCTTATAATATACCTTCTTTGTCTTATACCTCCCCTACATTTTGTTTAATTAGGTTGCTGACCTTAACACTCCATTGGCAATCTGTCTGCACATTAGCCTCTTTTTTGGGTTCTACATTTCCTCACTTAAATTGCACATTTCATAAACAACATCCAGATAAAAGAGCAAACAATGAATTTTACATCACCAGAAAAACAATAGAGCAAGAATAAATACACTCACACAACTATATCAACATTTTTTAAGACATAAATTTGTCATGCTTGAGCCCAAGTATCTATTATTTTTAGCGCTGCGTCTTATTACTTGTTCGGATTTTACGCTTATGTACAAATTAAGCTAGTGGTTTTTAGAGATGAATATTATATTTATAGGAAGTGTACCCACATTTACGTGGATGCAGAGAGTGGAAAACCATTTTGGTGAAACCACGCTGAGTACACCCGATCAAGATTCAAACCTCGATCTCCCCATTATCGGCACTCTAGTCTACTGCAAGAGTAGCGCCTTAGACCATGCAGCCATTGAAGCGGGCTAGTTTGTATTAAATTTGAATTGGGCTAAAAAAAATGAGGGCTGATAAATTCCTAACATCAGGTGTGTTGGTTGACATCCCCTCCCAACCATCATAACTGTTTGTATGTTCCCCAGCATTGCATCTGGAATCCAGGGACCTGAGCACCCCAGCCCTGGTCGACCCTACTATGCTGTGGGATTCCCCCGAGTGTGCTACCTCCCAGACACAGAAAAGGGTCGCAGGGTACTCAAGTTGCTGAGTACGGCATTTGAGCGCCGGCTTGTCTTCACGGTGGGTCGGTCGGTGACAACGGGCCGGGAAGATGTGGTCACTTGGAACGAGATTCACCACAAGACTGAGGCGGGCTCATCCAATTCGGGTCATAGTTATCCTGACCCAGGCTACCTTGACAACTGCCTGAGCGAGTTGGCCGCTCACGGTGTTATCGACACTGACAATGGCTCTTTCTACCAGGAACTGTGCTGATTAGCAGGTATAATTCTTAAATTTTGCTTTCTATTAACAATTTAATCCAGCTAAACTACAAGGCTCTACTCAGTTTAGGTTGAATCTCTAAACATCAATTATTTATTTCTTTGATCATAAATATATATTTTTAGAAGTAACTAAAGGAGAAACAAGTTTCTCTAAAATAAGATCATTTATTTTATTTTTGATAGTTCATTCTTTATAAAGTAATGCCATAAACTTGAGCACAAAAAAAACTCTTAATAGTGCATAAGGTCAAAAAATCTCTATTACAGTTTGACTAAATTTTGAAATGTAATTAAAAAAAAATTTAAATTACAGTTAACACCAAAATACAACTTTCAGTTCATAATCACAAGTAACTAAAGAAATTGAATCAAATATAGATCTATTTTAAAAATAATAATTAAATATATGCTCAAATTTAATTAAGGAAAATTGAATCTGTCTGTGAGAAAATTTAGTTTAAAACTGGTGCTGCTATCTTATTAAAATATACAAACATATTTTTGAAAACATTATCAAAATAAGATAAAAATGTTTTTATTATTCACTAAAATTAGGTTTTTACTAGCAGAGCAAATTGTATAGCATTTTTTTGTTCAAACAAGCGAAATCACCTGTTCTTTGAATTCTGTTAAAAATGGGTTTTACTCTTCGTTAATATATGCCAGGTCTTAGGGCACCTTCATCGCCACTTTTTGTGGCCACCGTTAGCAGCAAAACTAACAGCAGCAGCGCCATTTTTCTTTGGCTGTGTGGGAAACTCCCAATTTATCTCCAGTATTTGCAAACGGAAGTGCTTCTCAGAAGTGCTGCTAAGGTGTCCTTAAAGACTAATTTTTAATTATTGATAAATTATATCAAGTAAGCACATTAGGAACCTGAGTTTATTACTGGTTAGATAACTCAAGTGTGTAGAATCACATGAATTATTTGAAATCTATTTTAATCATATTCTTAAACTCAGTTGATATTATTTGTATCTTTTGTTTCAGTGTAGTACAGCATCATCCTACAAATATGCCTTGCCAATGTGTGCCAAAATTTGTGCAACTAAGTATGCGACAAATTTAAATTAGTTAAAAAGTTCATTAGGCTAAGTTTTTTTACAATTTTTTTTAGAGTTTTTATAGAGTTCCTTTACATTATGAAGTTCTAACAAAATAGATCCAGTGAAAGTTGTGAAACATTTTTTGAGCAATGGGTGAGGGGCAATCTGCACCTAAGCACATTCACTTGATGTGTGTTTGAATGCACACATAGACTTGCTGAGTTTTTTAAACGTTTGTTATAAAGTCTATTATTGGCTAGCAATAACTTCCAGTTAAAAGAAAGCGATACTTACAAACTGATAATTTATGACTAATTTAAAGAGAACAGCCCCATTTTTACAGAGACATTTTTTACCAATTTTTTAACTGAGCTAAAGAATAAGTTTATCACAGCCTCTATTATGATAGGAATAGAACAGAAATATATAGAATATGAACTTAAGAGGATTCAAGTTTCTTTTCATAATCCTGATAAGTGTTTTTTAATTACTATGAAGAGAAAAGTGTAGAAATAATTTGATAATGAAAGACATATATACTTCTATAGCATTAGGAACTCAAAAGTTTATTGCTGCACTTACAAAAGTATGCCATTTAACCCTATCTTGAGCTAGTTCTATCTAGTCCACCTCATTACACCCTATCTCTTTCAGGTCTATTCTAATGCTATCCTCCCTTCTATGTCTCGGTATTCCTAATGGTCTCTTCCCTATTGGGTTTGCTAGTTAGTACCCTGAACAAGGCTATAGAATATCCCATTTTTGCTGCATGTTCTGCTCACTGTAATCTACGATACTTTATTATCCTAACAATGTATTGTGATGAGTACAGGTTATGTAATTCATCATTATTTAACCTCCTCCACTTCCCAGTAGCCACATCCTGTCAAATGATATGTTGTTTGCAATAATATTTAAATTATTGTCCCCAATCTGTGTTCTCTCTGTGATCAAATTACATGGTCTTTTCAGCGTTCACTTCTAAACCTATTTCTTTACTAGCCTCTAATAAAATTTCTGTATTTCTTGCAACAGTTTCCTTATTATTGCCCTCAAAGCTAAATCAACTGCATATCTTAACATTTACCCAATGTTATATTTTTCAATCTTTGAATTTTGATCATCTTAATACCATTAAATTTCAACATTTAATATCTAAGTCTTGTCAATTATTACTTTGAGTAAAAAAACTTGAGCTCTCAGACCTCTAACTAAGCTCACATTGAGATGCGGGGCGGATTAAAGACGGTGCCGAGCAGGACAGCAAAGTACAGAGGAGGCAGACAACTCGAGGCAGGACAGTTTATGCAGAGGTAGCAGGCCAGGAAGGAAACTGTGCTTCGACCTCAACTTGAGCACTGCTTCATGTGTACTCTACTACTCAAATTAACACTATTTACAAAACATGTACTACATATCATGTGCCTCAATGTGCACTTAGCCTTAATGTAAAGTCTAAATATGTGCTTATTTTCAGATTACCCCCAAACTCCGCACTGAGATAAAGTACTAATTAAATAGACATAGTCTAGATTTTCATCTGCCATATATCTGTTTGTAATATTATTTATAATATATATTTTTATATACACACAAAGTGTAATTGAAATACTGGGTGATTCGTAATTCTATACAATAAAGTGGTGTTGTGGAATATACACTGAAAAGGAAACTAGTGGTCTCATAGCAACATATTGCCGGGGCCGCTTCGTTATTGAGATACGGCAACATTGCGGGGTAGCATTGCGCGTGTGTCATTCAGCATGGTAGAGACATGGAACGTCACACTCTTGATAAAGAAGCAGTCCTGGAAATATTTTATGAGGATTTTAGTTTCTTTTTCGGTGTAGATTCCACTGCACCGCTTTATTGTATATGATTACAAATAACCCAATAAAAATATCATGATATCATGATGGTATATCTAGTGCAATAAGTAGTTTTTAAATGCTCTCTTATATTATCTCTTTATATACAATTTACTCAAATATTTTATAAAATTTGTAAGTTTATATATTTTGTTACAATTGTATGTTGTCTTGTGTAATAAGTGTCAAAAAATGAATGAACTCAATATTTTTATGCTAAGTATTAAAATTTTTTTTTCAATATTTTCCTACTGATCAGTTAAAAAAAAATACTAAATCTTGGGGGGGAAAACTATCAGGACAAGAAAATAGTTACAAACCATGTCCAGCTTAGAGTCAATTTTGTGTAGCCCTCAGGTATTATAAAATTGTATCTTGCTTTTAAAATAAAAATGTTATTTCTCATTTGTGTTGGTAAGTTGTTAATGTTTATTACAAGGCTAGTTCTCAGGATTGTATTCATGCTCCTGGTATTGCAAATGGTTTTGACTGTTTATCCTCAGTTTGGTAACACTGGATCAAACTAAATAGTGTTAACGTCCCTTTTTACACAGCGCACGATAGCTACCTCTAACTACATCACTACTGGGGTACCAGGGGGATTAACATTGTTTGGATGGACCCCAAGTGGTAACGGGTGTAATTACTATAGGATTGGGTGGTGCGTGGGAGTGAATAATTAACTGCTAGTAAACTAACTTCTCTTTATTGAGGTCAATATAAAACTACTACACACAGATAACAGAATACTATTGTGTGATGTGGAAGCATTAGCGATTGATAGGGACCTTGCAAGCTGCGCCTGGAACTTAGTCCAAACCCTCACGCTGCAGGAGCCGCAAGATAGCGGTTCACATCAAGTTCTCTCTTATATGGTTACTAGATAACTTCTTTTGTTTTTCACTTTATCAAGGCTTTTCTTCAACTGGGGTAAAGCTATGCCCTTACTAATTAAGATAATCAATCACCTAAAAAAAGGTTTTACCAGTTAATGCTTGAAACTCGTTGATCTTTATATTCTTTCAGCAAGCTAGGTCCATCAGTTGCACGATGCTCGCTCATCAACAGATAATAGTACACCATTCTCAGCAGGATGTTAACCCGACAATGTTTTACTTCCAATGAGTTGTCTAGGAGTGTGGATTAACATCTTGTGAGAAAACACTTTAAAATAATATGTTCTTACAATGGCTAGATTTCAACTAATAAGCAGAAAATTGTGCGTCGATTTAAGATGGCATGACTATGGACACTATTATAACAGTTCTCAATATCATAAAAAAGTGGTTGAGGTCCTTAAAAAAAGGTCTTGAGCTACGGATTTGCCAAGAATCACAAATTGTCTGTTGCTGGTCTTTTTAGTCTTGGTACGACAACAAATTTATAATTACTTAAAATAATTTTTAAATGGTAATTAAGTTGTGAATAAGTATGAAAACCTCGAATCCTTAAGGATACTAGAAATTCAAGACTCAAATCCTTAAAAAGAAATGCAAGTTAAATTTTTTTTAGAATGCTAATACTGCTTATTACTTACTTAACTGAATTATATTTGGAAGAAGGTTTAGGAAAGGTGGAGAGAAACACATAAAAGGGGGACGAACACAATATGGCCTTTACAATGAAAAGAACACAGTTCACACTTTACATTGCTGCCACTGGACAAAGAGGTAATGGTTGCCTCTTAAAGAAAATCGATAATCACCGCCCAATCCCCCGACCCATGTTTCATTCTATCGGAACTCATCAGGGAGGAGTGTGAAATGAGCAACACAACTTCCTAAAAGAGGAAACCAAAAAAACACAAAAGGGAGAAAATGGAAAATTGTAAAGAATGATAGGACACATTTTCTCCCTTTTGTGTTTTTTGGTGCTTGTAACCAGGAATCCTTGATTTTCCATCTCTCCATACTTTTTGTATTATTTTTCATACTTTTAATACAAAGGTCTCTTGCTAGAAGTTATTAGCATTCTCTTTTTTTTTTTACATATTTCCTCATGGTCCCTGAAATGTTTCATTATGCCATCCATCCACAGAAATTCGATGTTATCTATCAGTTTAGTTCTGGCTTTTCTATTAACTAGCTCCTCTATTATTACCTTTCTTATTACCCTATAGTGGTGTTCTTGCTGATAAATAGACCCACACCAAACTCCTTTCACCTTGATAAATTAACGGCTGGGGACTGGATCTTGTGCCTGTCCTAGTCTTAAGTTAGATTATAAGACATATGAAGCTATGACAGGCCTAGCCACCCAGTAGTGGAAAATATTTATTACTTTAATAAAAAACTGACTCGGGGCCATAGGCTGGAAACATTAATGGATGTAAGTCAGTTAGTAAGCATTAACACAAATAAAACCCTTAAAACAATACATGGTAAATATATCAGTTTAATTCTATACATTTTTGTTCTTGAAGACCAATATTTGTAATTTTTTCCTGCATACTTTATTTTAATCTTTTTCAGAAGATGCTAAAGAAAATTATGGAAATGTATGTAGGAAAAGGAGTGCAAGGGAGGCCAAGAAAGAGATGGGAGGAGCAGATAACAGAATGGATACAAGTGAGAGGAGAGGAATGGAAACTATTAAAGGAGGAAGCATAAAGGAAGATGGAGGCATTTTACTAAACTGACCCGGCCTCAGGCTGGAAACAATTATTGATGATAATTTGTAATTTGGATTTCTACACACTGTCTTCCACATCACCGTTGATGAAAGTCATACAAAGTTTGCCTGAAATACTCTTGAAGCAACATCCAACTATAGTGCAATTACTTATTCACCAGATCTTAACAGAGTTTCAACACCTGAAATACTCAGTAGCCCCATTGACCCATGCCTGGTTACTCTTACCTGGTCAAGAATACTTACAGCACCTTCCAATATTAGCTAAGGCTCAGAGAAAGGGGGACAGTAGCAAAATAAGATCAAGTGCTGCAGGCACTGAAACATTCCCAGGACTCTGTGGATAGCCCAAATGCTGTGCCACCATTGGTTCTAGGGGTATTTGTCAGAGGATTACACCTTGAACCTACATCAAAGGCAAGGGTTTCACTACAAAGAGCCAATACCCAGAAATTAGTGGTGTCAGTCAGCCCACAGTTACCCAGACGCTTGTGATATATTAGGCTAATCTGCTCTACCTTGCCCTGGATGCGCCTACCTCACTAGGTATAGTCCACCCATATTACATTCCTTTAAATTTGAAAAATAACACCAAGACACAGAAATCAAACCCAGGATCTTTCGCTTAGTACGCCATTGCTCTTATCACTGAGCTATCCAGGAGTCACCCTGTGTACAGAGTAATTCTTCACTCATTTTAAGGCAGAGTCTTTGATGGACGTGCGAAATATTGTCAACTACAACTAAGCTATGCTAGATATATCTGAGAGAACTGCACGGTTACTATTGGAAAACAGCATTGTCATTCTACAGTTTTCCTCTGGTTAATCTTCCCCTAAATATAAGACAAATTCTGCAATGCTGTTGTCAGTAGCTCCTTCTGACCACAGTAAACCACCCTCCAACTTGACTGAAAGTGAATAGATTTGGCAACAGTTAACCGAGAAAGAGCTAAGATAAAGCTTTTATCCATAAGAACTACAGTTCCCTCAGAGGTGATTTTGGGTGTATCAGCCATCTTGTGATATGCATTTGTACGTTTGTTGTACTAGTGCCATGATAAGCCCTCTCGAGTTAAAGGTGGCTCTGTTATCTAATAGCTTGCAATAATTCGATCACTTGATTGTAGCTGATGATTTTCCACACGTCCATCAAAGACTCTGCCTTAAAATATGAATAAAGACTGACCGGACACTGGATAGCTCAGTGGTATGAGCATTGGCATACAGAGCCAAAGGTCCCAGATTCAATTCCCATGTCCAGGGGTCATTTTTCAAATTTAAAGCATATTACATTTAGATGCAGCTATAACCATGATTAACAACTATAATTAATTGGCTTTTTAATTCATCTTTTACGCTCCTGTAAAGTCGCACGTGAAGATTGTCTACCACAGCTGTCCAACTGTGTCATCCTGGGTGTGGGCTCCTCAGGGATGCTGTGCGTAGCTCACCTTGCTCTGCCATCCTGGACAGCATGGAACCTGCACCTGTGATCTCCCTAACTGTTCTCAGGTTCTATGTTGGTCTGATGCCCAGGTTAAACTGATGCTCTGTTGAACTTTTACCTTGTATTAATATGTTTTACTTTACATCCATTTCTGTTTCCAGCCTGGGTCAGTTTTTTTCTATTCAAATCATATATTCTTCCACTAAGCGCTTGCTAGGCCAGTCATAGCTTCATATGCCTTATAATATAACTAAGACTAGGACAGGCACAAAATCCAGTACCAGGCCATTAATTCATCACTGTTAAAGGGTAAACCCACATTTTGCCAATGATACATTTTTCGGCCATTCCCGGGAATCAAACCCAGGACCCTTAGTTCAGTAGACAAACATGCTACAGACTGAGCTAATATGTATTGATATGTATATGTATTGATATGTATTGTAAATAATAATAATAAAGGAAGGAATTTTCAGAGTCAGGCTACCCTCTCCTATTTTTGGCTGTTTCTTCAAGACCTTACATCGTCTTTTCTGTTGTGAAAAACGGTATATAAATTGGGAAATGGTATGTAAAAGTCATTAATCAAAACAAGAGAATCTTCAATATTGTATTTATTTAACTCCTTTTCTATATTATAAACAGAAATTGAGGTAAAGTTAACTGATAATCAACCTTGGATACATTGTGTTACTTTGATTATTTTCTTCCCCTTAACCAAGGTCATATAGTGAACATTTAAGCAACCTCTCTTTAGGTTAAGCTTGAATGGGAGGTCACAATCACATTCACTAGATAATATCCCAACAAATATTTCATTACATTTGCTTGCAGGATTAATTCAATTTGTATTTGACTGATAATATTGATAGTCAAGATAAACACTACCAACTATTTAGTTTTTGAGAAGGATAATCCGGAGGAAATGAACACCTTTTGTCGAGGTACATTGGGAAACCATTAATGATAAAACTCTTAATTACACTCAGTCGGGATTTGAGCCTCTATCTCCCCATCACCAGGAAACCAGAGATGAGACTAACACCTTTGCCAACATACTCGTCAATACAGGTCAAGAATAAATTATATTAGTTCAACCATGTTATCCAAGTACAAACTCTTTACTTAGTAGTTTACAGTTAAATGAACGGGTAAAACATGATCAGGGAAAAGAATTAAATTTGGGTCTGTAAAAGTGGGGAAATTTTAAAAGAGAATCACTGTGGCCACCCTGCCGTAACATTTTGTTCCAATTTAAAATATTCTGAGAAATCTAAATAAACGCATATTTAAATTACAATAGCTAATACCGGTCCACCTGTACCAGTGGGAACACAAAATATGTGTCACTCCTATCTAGTCTAGTTTGCCAGTGACAAGGAGATGGTGTTTGAATCTTAACCAGGGGTGTTGAGGTGTTTTTTCTTCAATGGTTTCCACTTTCTCTTTACACAAATATGGGTAGCTTTCCTATAAATTCTACCTTTCTCATCCCTGTCTCATTAGTGTACTGTGATTAAATGTTTAAAGTCCAAACAAGTAGTGAGATTCAGAGCAAAAAAAAACCAACCTGCTACAAACTGTATTGTTACTGTTTTTATCATTCAAAAGATGGGTGTAAAAAATAACCATCATACAAGTTTAAACAAGAAAGCCTCTTTTATCTGGGAGTCACTCGAACTTGATTCCTTGAGACAACGGAAGTTCCTTGCTGTGGTTGATGGTCACGGTTGAACGTCGCATGTACTGCTTCCAAGAGTCCGATCCAGACTCCCGCCCACCGCCAGTGTGCTTCTCTCCCCCGAATGCCCCACCAATCTCTGCTCCGCTAGTCGGAATGTTTACGTTCACAATTCCACAGTCGGAGCCTTTAGGACCAATCCACTGAAATAATAATGTTGTTATAACAAATTTATACCTCAAGTCCCAAAAATGTAATAAAATATTCCTGAATTATAAATATTAAGCAAGTTGAACTTCCGAAACCTTTTTAAACAAAATTAGCTATAAAGTGAATAGTATTGAACTAAATTATGAATACGAATTATGTATATTAGCATTATTTTTAGTTTTATTTTGACAAAAGATTATTTTTTTATTTTTTGCGGAGAAGGGAGATTTAATGCGCACTTTCTGAACCAACCTAATATATCAGCACACACCTTATTAACTAACTTTCTTGAACAAACATAACTAGTTGCCCGACCATAAATTCATCCTAATTAAACCAACAATAATTTTTTTCAGCAATGCTGGGAATTTAACCGAGGACCCTTATCATATTAGGCTGACACACTACCAACTGAGCTATGATGTTTGACTAATTAAAGCTCCTAACAGCTTAATTTACGGTAGCTGGTTTAAAATTATACTGAATAAAAGGAACTTCACTGTCATTTTTCTGGTAAAAGTGGTAGAAAATCAGTAGGATATTTGGGGAAATACCCCCTTCACACAAGATGCGGGTAATAGGAACTAAACCTCTGAGCAAGGCACACCTTTTCTATAGTCAAACCCCGCAAATGAGATAATGTAGACTATCAACTTTAGATGTTTAGTAAAAAAAATGTAATGTTTTACAAACCTTGAAAATATTGCCTAGATCTCTTGTGAAGAGACTTGAAGACAGTCCTTGTTTTACGCTGTTGTTGAGCTTTATCCCCTCCTCCACACTCTCGACTCTGAGTATAAACAAGATAGGGGCAAAGGTCTCCTGCTGTATGATACTCGTTGAATTGGACAACCCTGAGATTATAGTTGGCTCAACAAAGTTCCCAGGACTTTCCAAAACCTGTTCGCAGTAATACACTTATATATTTTAATTTTCTTTATTTGAGGTATTTAACGTACACTTTATGAACAGACAGATTATATCAGCACACAATTATAAACCAACTTAAATCTACAAGTCATAACATCCAGCTCCTGGCCTTTAATTTATCACCGTGAAAGGGGAAACCCCAATTTCACTAATGATATTTTTTCATCCATGCCAAGAATTGAACCCAGGAGTAGAAAGTGGGGCACATTCGACCGGTGGGGCACTTTAGACCACCCCTTGATTTTCGTTATTTTTTAATCTTGGCGCCAACAGTTAAATATTATGGAGGAGGCAGTGGAATGGAGGAATTAGAGGGAAATAGCGTCATTGGGATGCCAACCAGCTGTTGTCAGTTCGCATCTGAATCTCAACCAAGCAATGAGGAACACAATAAGCAAATTTTGTATCTCAAAACTTTCCCATTAGAATTCATTTCTCATAAAATGAAGTAATACCATCTGAAACTTTGTCTAATGTAGATAATTTTTTATTGTATCAATAGATGTTATACGTTTTGATCGACCTGAAAAAATCACATGACTTTCTAATGGTGTTTGGTGGGGCACTTTCAACCATGGCAGGTGGGGCACATTCGACCAGTGGTTTGAAACTCCTGTCCCTGATTCTACTTTAATTTTATTACAAGTCACATTGTACCTGGATATTATTTATTCCAAAGAGTGAGTGTGAGTGTGTGAGAGCGAGAGAGAGTGTGTGTGTGTGTGTGTGTGTGTGTGTGTGTGTGTGTGTGTGTGTGTGTGTGTGTGTG
>CABFWO010001359.1:74100-102052 GCA_902155825.1 Timema genevievae
TGTGTGTGTGTGTGTGTGTGTGTGTGTGTGTGTATATAGGGGCTTGAAACTCTGCTCACAAAATTTCCAGCTAAATATATTCTATAGAGCTCCTGTTGGTATTGTTGCAGATGGTTTGCAATTATAAGAAAAAAATAAACAGAGCGGCTATCAATGATATTTCAAATGCTATTCATGCAGTTGTGAAGGATGGTCTTTCAACGAGGAATGCAGCTGTTATTCACAATGTTAGTCGATCTACTCTAATCTCAAGGATCAAGAAACTTGGAAAAACTGTCTGTGATCAGAACAATTCGGCTAGTGAATCTGATGATAGTGATGCGGACAATGAGAGTAAACTAAGTTATAGTAGTAAATATTCCACATGGCAGGTATTTACGAATTCACAAGAAGTTGATTTAGTAAATTACTTGGATAAGTGTTCAAATATCAACTATGGGTTGAGCTACAAGCAAGTTAGAACGCTTGCATTTGACTATGCCACATTAGTTGGGAGTAAAAAAGTGCCAGAAATTTGGGGAACAAAAAAATGGCAGGAAAAGATAGGGTATTTGGGTTTTTGAAACGCCACCCTGAGTTAAGTTTGAGGAAACCAGACACAACCAGTTTTGCGAGGGCTTCTGGGTTCAATAGAGTCAGAGTTGACAAATTAAAATAGTTCTCGAAAAATATAAGTTCGAACCTGAAACATCTACAATTTAGATGAGACTGGGGTCACTCTGGTTCCAAAACCAGTAAAAGTGGTGGCCACCAAAGGTAAAAAGCAGATCAAGGAGAACTCACAACAATGTTGTGTGTGATATGCGCAAGTGGCTCTTTTATAGCCCCTGATTACATATTTTCCAGGAAGAGGAATGTTGACGAGTTTAATTTGAATGGGCCACCAGGTGCTCTAGCTTCGGGAAATCATAATGGGTGGATGACCAGTAAGCTTTTCTTATCTGTATTAAAACATATTAAGCATCATTCAAACTGCTCGCCAGACAAAAAGATCCTGCTGCTCCTCGACAATCATAGGTCGCATGTCAACATCACCAACCTTGAGTTCTGTAGGGCTATTGGGATTGTGGTTTTATCTTACCCTCCACGTTGCTCCTATAGAATGCAGCCTTTTGATGTTAGGATATTTGGGCCATTCAAATCAAGACTGAATGTTTCTATGAACGACTATACAGTAAGCAATCCCGGCAAAAACATTACTGTGCGACTGATAGCACCAAAGAACCGTTCTTCCACTTGTTCACTACTTTAAATATACTGAGTTCTTTCAAAAAAACTGGCATCGCTCCTTTTGATTCCCAGGTGTTCAGCGAAGAAGATTTTGCTCCAAGCACCATCAATGCCACTTCATTTATAAAAGAAACGTCAGTTCGTGATGAAGTTTCAACAACACCACAGGCCCCAGTGCTGCCTTCTCCTTCAAGTCCAGCAGAATGTTCCTCACTACCACACACTCATTCACCAGCATCACCAAAGCCTTCAACATCCCAAGAACCACTAGCAGTTGAAAGTGTTCACCCCCTCTTCCTTCTCTCTCTTTCTTAAAAATTGAGCAAATATTTAATTTTACACAAAAGTAATAGTAACAAAATAAAAGGAAATAAGCTACACAAAGGTAAAAAATCTTCCCTTAGTCCGTTTCTATAGTACAAAGGCAATAATGCCAAAATATAAAAACTTTGTGTCTCAATGTATGTGTGACTTTTTTACTTTAAATAAAATATGCCAGAGAAGACCACTTTAAATAGTTTCTAAAGGCATCTGTCAGAAAAAATCAGGCGAGGAGTATTATAATTATCTTCTAGGGCCATACAAACTTCAAAAATGTCTAGGGGAGGACCACTCCAAATAGTTTATAGATACATGTCATTTTGAAGAATTTTCACGCGAGGACACTCCAAATAGTTTCTGAAAGCATTCAATTTTCAAATATTTGTTGGTGGAAGACCTCTTCAAATATCTTATTGAAGTGTATAATTTTCAAAAAATTTCTAAGGACTATGTACTCAAAATATCTTCTGGGTGCATTGAAATTTCAAAACAATTCGGGAGGGACGACTACTCTAAATAGCATTTAAAAGAGTCCTCCTCAAGACGTATTTCACACCTTTTGATATTCTCTAATATGAAGATAAAAGACTTGTATCAAACTGCAAATAACTTTTAAAGGAATTTAATTTATAAGAATATGCTAGGTAGGGACACATCCAACTAACTTTTGGAGACATTCAATTTTTAAAATTTGCTGGGAGTGTGCCATTCCAAATAGTCTAAAGACATACAATTTTTTTTAATTGCTTGAGAAGACAACTTCAAATAGCTTATAGAGTCATATAGCTGTTGAAAATATCAAGGTGAAGATCACCCTAAATCGCTTCGAGGAGCATCCAAATTTCAAAAAGTTTTAAGGGAGGATTACTTTAAATGGTCATTTCTATCGGGGCATAGTTTTTTTTTAAATTCAAGGTGATTACTACTAATGGTAAATTCTAGAGGACAACTCAAATACTTTTGGAGACATTACTTTTACATCCATTATTGTTTCCAGCCTGTGGCCTGGGTCAATTTTATATTCAAACCACTTATTTTTCATTACAGGCTTGCTAGGCCTGTCATAGCTTCATATGCCTTATAATCTAACTTAAGACTAGGACAGGCACAACATCTAGTTCCAAGCCGTTAATTTATCACTGTGAAAGGGTAAACCCATATTTCACCAATGATAAATTTTTCAGCCGTGTCAAGAATTGAACCCGGGACTCTTAGCTCAGTAGACATACACACTATCAACTGAGCTAAGGTGTCAGACAATATACTTATAAAAGGCTTCAATATCTGCTTGAGCCTTGGTAAGACCGTCTCTGTGTTCTAGTGGTCACATTTCCTGGATACAGATCCAGATGTCCCTTGTTCAATCCTCAGCATTTCCAGATTTTTTTGTGAACCAGTGGCATCAACTCAGCCTTGTGAGGACAATTGAGGAGCTATCTGTTCAGGTTGTATACGAATATGTACTAACTACGCTAATGGCTTTAGGGATTAGGAAAGTTATATTTATATTAAGTGTACCCGCATTTGTATGGTGGTAGAGTGGAAAATCCCCCCTCAGTACAGCTGACTGAGATTTAAACCTCGACCTCCCCATCATCAGCAGTCTATCTTTTTGCGAGAGTCACACCTTAGACCATGCGGCCACTGAAACGGGTAAAAAGTTTTAAACAAAAATAATACTATAATTAGAACAGTTTGTTCTAAAAGGCCGAACACATTTATGTGCCCTCTACTAGCGTTTGTTAAAGATATGAAATAAGGACAAATAATAATCTCAATATATTTGGTCGGGATCAAACTCAGCTTTCCAGATCCACTGTGTGTGTGTCTGTGTGTGTGTGTGTGTGCACCATATTTGACTTTTAAGTCCAGGCTCTTGGCAAATTTTCACTACATTACACATTTACAGTAGGTAGAGTATTAAGGTATTATTTAAAATAAGTGTACCCACATTTGCTTGGATGGAAACTAGAAACATATCTAGGAAAAACCACCTCAGTACACCTGGCAATTATTCAAACCACAATCTCTGTCATCGCCAAACCATACTAGACGAGACTGATGCCTTGGTTCCCTTTAAACCCTTTGTGGTTGTTTTATAGTTTTGTTGATATACAAATCTAACATTATAAGGTTATTCTCACAAGTTTCTTATCTATGGTAGGATTGCCATAGTGGCCACAAGTGCTGATTCATTTCCTTAAACTTATTCTTAATTCTGTTTTAAATAATTTATTACTGTCACTAAATTACACCAATAAAATATAAAACTAATATTACACAGGAAAGTAAAATAATATTTCCTTAACAAAGATTGTAATAACACATGAGCAAGAGTTTTTGTTTAGGAAATGAGTGAAGATTAATGTTCAAGACATATTTTTTATCTGGAGCCTATCTTGTAAGCCATCTCTTGGAATAAAACAAATAACTTTTGAACTTTGGAATGTAAACTTACCTTACCTCCAAACTCAACTTTGCCCCCTGCTCTAACTGCTTCCTCCACCCTTGTTTTGAAGTTGTGCACTGCTTCATTAGAGTGTAAAGGTCCCAATAGAATCCCTTCTTCCAACGGGTCACCAACTTTAAGTAAAACCTGGCTGTATGCTCGCTTAAGACGCTCCAAAACTGTATCATATACCTAAACACACAATTGTAAGGTCAATAAAACCTCTAAGGTAGGATAGAAGGGGATGCAAGAAAAGACCAGTGTTTTTGCAGTTTTATGGCATAACATTTTTTTGGCTAAAATAAATAAAATATTGCTCCAGTGCAAACATAGAATTTAATTTTCTTCACATGTTGATATCAACAGTTGTTGAGTATCCATCATGAGCGACAATAAATGAGTAACTTTTTAAATGGAGAGAAAAAGTTGTCATTAAATTCCAGGACATCCTTGACTAATATTCAAGAGATTTTGAGGTCACTATGTGAAGAAAATTAAATTCTATGTTTGTACTGGAGCAATATTTTATTTATTTTGGCCAAAAAAATGTTTTGTCATAAAAACTGCAAAATCACTGACTTTTTCTCGCATCTCCTTCCATCCCACCTTAATAGGCAATATTTGGAAGAAGTTATGTGAATCTAGAAATCTTTCAAATTCCGTGGAAGATTCAAGTATTTAATAATTTAGAAGATGTACTTCTTGTTTTTTAAATAGGCTATAAAACTCAATTCAGGTCACACACAACCACCTGAATTCAAGCCATTAATTTACCACTAAATTGAATGAGAATCCACATCATACAAAATAAATTTAATAGGATGGATGTAATGTCATGTGGTTTTCCTCATTGATATTTTCAATGTTTTGCCATTCTCTTTCCAGGGGAATGCTTGTGCATTCCTTCTAACGTATCTTTCTCATAATGTTTTTTTTAATCATGTTGGCTGCTAAACAAAAAGGTGCATAGCAACAAAAAGAACACAATCAAAATTGTGTGAATGGATTCCTGTCGATAAGTATGTCAATGCATGAACAGTATCTCCCACAGCTTGCCATTTTTTTTAAAGGTTCAAATTTGAAATTCTTAGAGAGAATATATGTACAATTTCATGATTCAAACTAGTTAAAAAAAAAATTTTTACATGTATTGGAGTCAATGGACCCACATTTAGTTCAATTAAGATTTGAAATGATATTGTTAAGTTTCCAAGCATGGGATAGTTGTGTTTAATCACAACATAATGGGAACTTAAGAGGAGTTTCACTGGCACGGAAGATCACTATGTAAAAAGAAAGTCCTGATCTCAGCCGTGCTTGAGATTGAGTAGAGATGCTGTTCTTCAAATGATGGATGAAATACCAATTTTGAGTCTCTTTGGCATGATCAGAATTTAGTATTTTTATACATGCAAGAAAGCAGATAGAATATTACTGATTTGAAGTTAACTATAAGCTGTGCACTCCCAGAAACTTGGTCTTACCTGCTTGTGAAGTATGAGTCTCCTGAGCGTCGTGCAGCGCTGTCCGGCGGTACCCACGCTAGCAAACACCACGGAGGGAACCACAAGGTCAAGATCAGCATCATCAGCTACGACCACTGAGTTGTTACCTCCCAGTTCCAGAAGGGACTTCCCAAACCTTTGCTGGACTTGCACTCCCACCTTCCACCAAGAGACATTTTCTTTCTTTACTTTAAGAAAAAAGTCTTTACATGCCTAGGATTTACTGAAAGATTAGAAGTAACAATTCTTGGATTTAAATCAATTATGGCTTTGACCACAGTTAAGAGCCTACATCTTCAGGTAATGAACAAGAATCCTGTAAGAGAATTTGTTTGATTCCTGCTAGTCAAAATTTCAATTTCGCTTAATACAAAAGCAGGTGGATAGTTAAATACATAATTTAATTAAAATACCGGTATTGACTAAATGTGTTAGCTTGTATATGACCCCCTTTTTTGTCAAATGTTTTTAAAAAATGTACAAACTAACATAAGTCTTATTTAAATAATTTTAAAAAGAACGTTAAATAACAGAAATATTATTATTATTATTATTATTATTATTATTATTATTATTATTATTATTATTATTATTATTATTATTATTATTATTGAAACAAAATATTGAATTTGATGACCATCTTCCTCACCCTTTGTTGCAAACAACCGAGTAAATTACTCATCATCCTGTTTATGTGGAAATTATGTATTGCCAATACATTTTATATCTAACTTACTTTCAATGTTATTCCCTTAAGTCATTTGGTGCATTTTTTTTCATTGTTAAGTGTCGCTTATAGTCAGCATACTGGCGCTAAATCATACTTTTAGCATATAAATAAAAAGATAATGGTGTATCCTACCTTCTGACCGACTGCTGTGCTCCCGGTAAATGAAATCAGAGGTAGTCTCTCATCTTTAACCATGAGCTCCCCTATCGAGCTGCCTCCCTGGCAGAGAGCGCAAATTGCCCCAGGCAAACCATTACTTTCAAGAACTCTCGACACTAGCTTCGTGGTGGCCACAGACACTAAAGAAGTCGAAGGAGCTCCCTTCCACAGAACAGTGTCACCACATACCTGTTACAACAGCATGAAATTAATATATTTCCATCTGTGGTTATTTCCCATGCCAGGCCTCCTACACCAGCTTTGACATTCTCTAGTAGTTTATCTCAAGTTGACTGGCCAATTGACAGGGAAAGCTCCAAAAAGAAAAGAATTTGTGTTATATAGATTAGAAGCATGGTTTGGCAATATGGTGAATTTAGACTTTATGAATTTTGATTTGTGCAAAAGAAAATATTCAGAAATATATTGGTAACCTTTGGTGTTTTCTTAAAATTGAAAAATGACACCTGTACACGGGAATCGAACCCAGGACTTTTGCCTTAGTACACCAATGCTCTAACCACTAAGCTATCCAGGACTCGTCCTGTGCTCAGGGTCATTCTTCACTCATATTTTAAGGCAGAATCTATGATGGACATGCGGAAATCGTCAGCTTTATTCACAAATATGATATCTAGATGGTGAATTCCTCTCTAAAATTAATAACAGCTTCGGCTATTTAATTCTTTGGTGTTTTGTATTTTGCTATCAAAAGTAGTTTTTATGATTGTAATAGCATTATCTATGGAATATATACAGTGAACATTTTTTTATGGAAATGTCCCTAACAAGTTTTGTTTTATGATGCAAATATGTTTTGAAGGGGAGAGTAACTCGATGTGTAAGGGAGATGGAGAATAGAAACATTATTTAATTAGAGTATTGTGGTGAAACATAATTTTTCCCATAGTAAGTTATCTTGATGATAAACATTTTATTAGGAATAGGCCATTGAATCTTTGAATTCCTTGAATCCTCAAGGATATTCATGATTCAAGCATTCAAGTCTGTGTTTTTTTTTATTTAATTTAAAAAAAAAACTTTTTTAGATATTATTGACCATCATTATTATAAGGCAAATCATCCAATCAGACTCCAGACCATTAATTTATCAGTAAATATGAAGAAAACCAATATTGCTTTCATGTTTTCTAAGATTTGAATGTGAATTCGAGATTCAAAGCTAATTTATTATTATTATTATTTGATAATTAATTACATGATCCACTTATAGGACTATGGATTTAAATGATTGAAATTTTATGTGGGTTTAAATTTTAAAAAATTTAAAATACATTATGAATATTTTATCATGAAATAAAAGTAAAACAAAATCAAAACAAACAGAAAAAAAAATAGAAAAATACTCTAAACATAATAGACAGCAGTACCATTACATTGTTACAGATAAGATAATTTTGAAATATGTGTGATAATATTGATGAATACATTGTATCAATAAATGTGATATATATATATATATATATATATATATATATATATATATATATATACACACACACGCAATAACAAATAAATAATAAGAAAGTACTTTGAGATAAAAATTAAAATTGCAGAAAATTAATTAGTATTACAATAATAAACACTACATGTAGGTACATTCAGAGAAATAATAATATATTCTAAAATATTTACTGAAAAAAGATAAATTTATTATAATAATTGTGATTGAAGGCAAGTAGATAGGATGAGATTTAAGTAAAGTATTTTACAGTATTGTAGACCTATTTTAATCACAAACAGAGGAGAGATGATCAAAAACTTTACATAATTTTGGTATGTTGGGTTTAAATTTGTTCATTGGCAAAGAAAAAATTTGTAATGTTTTTTAAAATTTGTCAGTTCCATTAAGCAATAGATATCTGTTGGAATTGCATTATATATTATAGTCATTTTATTTAAAGCTGAGTTTGTTCCATAGTTTACAGTGTTAAAAGATTCATGGTATATTTTAAGTGATCCCCTAGTATGATGACCCGACTGAGGGAATTCTAATTTGTGGGTTCTTTTAAGTTTATTTTTATTTATTTTGTAAGCAAGAATGCCTGTTTGGTAAATAATCAGTTTATCGAGAGGCATTAAATCCAAATATTTATAAATTTCGATAGTTCTATATTCCCTGACAGGTAATTGATATTGTGATCTAATAATTCTATCTTGGAGTGTAGATAGTCTTTTAAGACCGGTTTCACACGGACCACAACCGCATGTTGTACGTGGGACCCACAATCGCACACCCGTGGTACCACTAACGCAGAGCTTATCAAAAACATTGATTGGCATGACTGTAGCGCAAGTACTTGCAGACGGTGTCGCATGATGTGGTTGCGATTCCTTGCTTTGCGTGTGTGGTACCACTGGCCCGAACTCTGACGCTTCGCCTAGCTTCAGTACCACAGTCGCACACGTTGCAAGCGTGTTTCGTGGGTTCTCTGACCTGGCATTCATTGACAGAGTTGTGTTGTTCGTAGTGCCAAACTCTTAGAAAATGACTGAATTTGACACAGATAGATTTATAGTTGAAATTGAATCAAGACCTGCACTGTGGGACTTTGAAGCCCCAGAGTATGCAAATAAACATCTCAAAACAAAGGCATGGGATGAAGTTTGCCAAGCCCAAGAGTGATGCTCAATCTTTCCTCTGGAGTTATAGGTAGCCTCATATTGGTTGACTGTGCTGTTATATTGCCCTTTATTATGTTCAACAATTCAGTGAAAGATCTCTCTGACATTCTATAGTACGAGAAGAATTTTTCCGGGTCACTTTGCAGTTCAGAATGTAACAAATAAAACTGACTTTTGAGAAGGCGGGAACTTAAAATGGGATGCACCCAGTACTTTCTATTCACTTTTCTACGGCGTCGGATTGCACGACGTAGCATTATAAAAAATAAAAACTCCTCTTCCTCTTCCATAATCACGTAACCAAATTACACACACTTCTCAGCAAACGGTGCACTCTTCCAAAAGCTAGATGCTACTGTCGCAATCAAAAACAGTTTTGGCCTATGTCGTGTGAAAGTGTACATGCGATTGTCGTATTGCTCTGTGGTGCGTGGTAGCCACATACCACATGCGATTGTGGTCCGTGTGAAACCGCCCTAAGTCTTGATTTGGTTGCAAAACCCCAAACATTACTCATATTTATTAGATATGAATTAGTTTTTTTGTTATTGTCCCATAAGAGATGCTTGTCAATAGTTAGGCTCAGATAAGTAATAGAGTCTACAAATTCCAGTATTTCATTTTGCCATGATTATTTTATTTTTTATTATTCTTTTGTGGCTAGGTTTTGAGAATAGGATAAGTTTAGGTTGTTTTTTAATTAATAGAAAGTTTATTCGTATGAATCCATTCTAGCAAAGGAGGGATGTCGGATTGAACATTATTTAGTAGAACATTTAAATTAATGTTCTCATAATATAAGCAAGTGTCATCTGCAAAAAGCTGAATGTGTCCATCCAAATTACTTTTGTGTAAATCATTTATATAAACTAAGAAAAGAATGGGTCCAAGGATTGAACTTTGAGGAACGCCACACATTATTTGTTTATAGTCACTAAAGAATTTTGAGCCTTGCTCGTTTTTTTATCAGAACTTTTTGGTATCTATAACTCAAGTAATTTTTGAACCATTTTAATGATGACTTTTCTACTTAAATATACTTAAATTTATCAATCAATATCATGTGATCAACTGTACCAAAGGCCTTAGCCAGGTCAATAAACAAACCCATTCCCAAATCTCCCTTGTCAATAGTATTTAGAATTTTTATTATTAGGTCAATAGCTGCAGCTTGAGTATTAGAGTCTTTCAAGAAACCATATTGTTCAGCAAAAAAATAGTTGTTTCTATTTAAATATTCCAAGAATCTATTTTTGACAGATTTTTCTATTATTTTTGCAAGATTTGAGATGAGACTAATAGGCCTATAGTTACTACAAAGATCTTTAGTGCCTTTTTTATGTATAGGAACAACCAAGGATTCTTTCATTTTATCTGGCACTATTCCAGTTACAAAAGATAAGTTAATTATTTGTAATAATATAGGACTTAGACTTTCCTTTACTAGTTTTATAAATATAGTTGTTATATTATTATTCCCTGGCGAAAATTAAGATTTGAATTCATACCAGGTGATTAAAATATTTATTTTACTAATTTATGAGACCTTAATTTATTGGACTGTGGGTCACTCATTTCCTGCCTGCTAAGGTTTTACTTGTCATCCCAAAGAGAGGATTTGACCAAGTAGGTATTCCTCAGTAACTCTTTTAAGAACTAAATTCTCTTGGACAGACAGGAAGCTTGAGAAAAACTATTCTTATTATTATTTTTAGTAAGATTGTGATTTATTTTTCTGCAATGTATATTTTAATCTATTTTCTACACCTGATAGGTTCCATCTAGAAAAATTATTTTAAACTTTGATTGAGTGAGACAGCCTGTAAAAGTTCCTCTTAATAGTCTGTGACTTACCATGGCGATTGCGCTGTTCCAACCATACACAGCTAGTGGGAAGTTGAAGGCCGAGATGACACCAATGACACCCAGCGGATTCCACACTTCCATAAGGGCATGACCAGGCCTCTCTGATGGCAGGTACTTGCCTTCTAGAGTTCGAGACAATCCAACCGCGTAGTCGCATATATCAACATACTCTTGCACTTCCCCAATTCCCTCTGGCAGAATTTTCCCTGAGAGCAAAATAATTACATTGAGAGATAATTTGTGCCATGGCAGAGACCATTAGGTCCAGTCATTTCTAATCTTTACACATATGAATATCTTAATAAGATTTATCTTTGAATCTTGTTTTATTTATTTATTAAGTTAGGTATGGATTAAATATATTTAAGAATTACAATTAATCTCACTGTGCAAAAGCTCTGAATGGTGATTTTATAATACAGGATTATGAATTGTAAAAATGGTGAACATCAATTATTCACATAATAAAAAATAGTTTATCATATTTTTTTTAACATTCAACAATTTTTCTTTTTTTCCTTTTACCATTTTCATTTAAAATAACATAGTAAAACCAATAATTATACACTGGTTTATAATAATTTTTTTAACATCCAAACAATTTTCACATTCTTCTTTTAACATTTACATCTAAAGTAGCGTAATAATACAGATAATCTTACACTAACTTAAATCAATAAAATTCATGTATGCATACATAGTCCAGTTGGTGTTTTACTCTCTTCTGCTAAAGAAGGGAAATGATGTACCCTGAAAATGTCATAATTATGTGTTTTTAATTGTGAGCTTTGAGGCCTACAGTTTTCTGGTAAGTGTGTATGCCTTGCCCTTCTATCCTCTTTTCAATGTTTTATTTTAAATATATACTCTTAAATTTAAACTTTAATGGTTCAACAAGTTAGTTGATATGAAAGTGTTCCACATTTGCAAGGACTCTATGAAATGGATTTTAAGTTGTTTTCAAATACATATATTGTGTTAATATTTTCTAATGAACCAGGCAAAGAAATGTATAATCATAACATTTCAAAAGTATAAGTTTTCTTACCAAACTGTGTTTGTGTTACATGTAAGAATAGGTCATTTGTGTGTCTAGTACTGTATGATGGTTGTGTTGTAATGCTCTTTTCAGCTTGTTCTAAAGTTCAGTGTAGTAATAGATTGAAATTATATATTCCTTTTATTGGTAATGTATTGTGATCATTGTAGATGTGTTTGCTAGGATAAATGTTAGGCAGACCATAAAGGTTCTTTAGAGCTTTTAGTTTTGGGCTATTTGAAGGAGTTGAGGGATGGTGAATGCAGCTGATTCCCAGATGGGGTTGCGATATTGCAGATGTCTATGAATGAAAATACTCAGTGGATTTTATGAAGAGGTATATTAGTAATTCATAGACCACTATGATCGATAAGTACCAGGTGTATTAACTAGCTAAACAATATGTAATTTATTAGTTTGTTATAATAAGGGCTTTTATTATCTGAAGATCCATTTATACTAGACTCATAATTACATTTAAAATACCGGCTTTCATGTCACTTGAAGATTACATTTCAGAGCTTGTATCTCCTTTAAATTTTGAAAACCTAAATCTCTCAGAGTTAGATGGACATAGTTCATTCTTATGCAAAAGTCCAAAGAAAAATTAAACAATGTTAGTAAGCAGATGAGTTGTTTGGAGTCTACCATGATTTGGAGGTTGACTTGTTATTTACTCAATTATATTAAATTGTATATTAGATACCTGATTGATAGAACTGAGCTCTTTATTTTATGACAGTTGTTTTTACAAGAAATTAATACACAATTAGGTTTATTTGTGCCTATGACTCGGCGTATATTTATCATTGAACCACTCTTACACTGCTTGCGTTTGTGCCAAGAAGATTACATTTTCTATCCCATCAGGACTCTGACTTAACTCTTTTAGTGAAACACAACGACTAACAATTTTAACCATGTTACTGATATTTTTCTCTTGTCGACTCACCCATCTCTAAGGAAACCAATTTCCCTAAGGGCAGTAGTTTGGCCCTCAGAGCATCTCCTATTTGCTGGACAATGTTACCCCTCCTGGGAGCAGGCAGTTCCGACCATTGCTGCCAGGCCTCTTGAGATGCTGAGACACAAGCATCATAGTCGGCTTCATTTCCTGTTGCAACTTCAGCTATAATCTGACCACTGGCGGGGCTTATGGAAGTTACAACCTGAATAAAAATCAACATTTACTTCATCCTCTCTCAAATATATTCACAATATTGTACTGAAAGAACGGAATATATTTTAAATTAATGATAGGTACATTAATGAAGTGTTCCAATAGTATTATATTAATGTTCATCATTGGATCCGAAACTTTAACATATTATTGGATTTCTTTATGTATATACAGGGTGATTTGTAATTGTATATACTAAAGTAATGTAGGAATCTACACTGAAAAATAAACTAAAAGTCTCATAACAACATATTGCCGGGACAGCTTTATTATTGAGCGTGAGACAGGGACAGATAAGAAAGAGACTACCATTTTGTCATAGTTTTTTTTATTGACCTGGGTAGTGGAACATTTAACGTTCATAGGAGATGTTGGAAGTGTCCAACATTGCATTCACAATACTGTTCAGCGCTCCTGCACAATGAATGTCGTGTTCGTTGGAAGATGTGCGGCATATCCCAGATCGTATTTCCAGCAGCCACAATTACATTACACAGATGTTCTCTCGTGTTGTGCCTTTGGAAGTAGGCCTACACATTTCCCTTCAAATGGCCCCAAAACCAGAAGCCGCAAGGCGTGAGATTGGGAGATTGCGCCGGGCGTGCAATAGAACTGTTGCATCCAATCCATCACCTGGGATAGTATTTGTCCAAATGGCATCTCACTGCACGGTCGTGATGTACAGGGGTTTCATCTTGAAGCAGCCATATGTTCAGCCGTGTTGCCAGCAGAACTTCCTCCAGTAGAAGGGAGAGTGGTCTGCAGAAAGTATTAAGTAGTTTTCACCTTGTAGTCATGCAGGAATTCCATAGGTCCAATTAGAATATTACCCACTCCCACCCAAACGTTTATGGAGAAATGATATTGTGAATGGACCTCCAGGTCGACATTTGGATTTGTGTTGGCCCAAATATGTTGGCTGCGGAGATTGACACTGTCATTTCTGGTAAATGTTGCTTCATCCATTGCCAGAACTCTGTCAAAGAATTGTGAGTCCTAGGTGTAATGGTGCACCAGCCACTCAAAAAATATCATACTGCGTTCAAAGTCCAAAGTTGGGTTTAACTCCTGCACAAGATGCCAATTGAAGGGGTACAGTAATTGATCATCTGTTTTTCACATAAACTTTGTGGCAGGTGATGACGTGTGGCTAATCGTCATGTATATGCATCCGGTGAGCATTCCACAGTACGTAGAATTGCCACTTCCACTGCAATGGTCTAGCAACCTCATGGCTTACCAGCCTTGACCATCACAGGTGAAAAACAACCGGTTTTCCTAAAGGCGACAATTCAGTACCTACCACAAATGTCCCTGGATTTGGGTGTCGTCGGACAGGAAAACATTCAGCATAAATACAAGCAGCAGAATTTTGTCGATCCTCACAGTAAACCAGAATCATATCAGTCAGTTCCTCTTTGTGTATCGGTTCCCCATCTTATTGGCTACTTTCAATCATATCTGGTAACAGAGTGTGAGGTGCCATGTCTCCGGCACGCCGAAATCTGCATGCGAAATGCTACCTCGCAATGTTGACATGCCTCAATAAAGAAGCAATCACGTAAATATGTTATTATGAGACTTTTAGTTTCTTTTTCACCTCTTTATTGTAAGCAATTACAAATCCCCCTGTTCACCATGTTTGGTCAAACCTTTTTTTTTTCTTAAAAATTGTTGATATTTCGGACTAAGTTAATTCTGATCGAGAGATAAAATACATTATATCCATGGTGCTATAAGAGACTACTGCATGTGTAGCCTAACTATTAAATTTTGTTTGATGACATAAATTAACTATTATTATTATTATTATTAGCACCGCGTCTTACTACCCGTTCGGGTTATACACACTTACGCTAATGTGTAATGGTAGGGTGATTGTGAGATGAAATGGAGGACCTACAGTTTAACGTGGGATCCGAACCACGGTGGAGGCCTGGCATTCCTCACATTCACAAGTTGTGATTAATACACATCTTGTCAGAGGTGAAGGAAGGGTTTGGCAATCAGATAAATCTGTGCCGGGACCGAGGTTTGAACCCCGGACCCTCAGCACAGAAGTCTGACACCTTACCCCTAGACCACCAGGTCACCTATAAATTAATTAAATATTTGTTTGGTTCTGGTTACCTTTCCCCTTATATTTCAAAGTATTTAGCAGTTTTAACTTATCTCTATATAATGTCTTGAATAAAAGCATGCTAAGTGTAACTAAAAGTTTAGTTTCACTCCTGTTTAGTGCAAAGATATATTTTATTATTTTTTATTTTAAATTAGTACACTCCTGTCTGCAACAAATTGGGCCAAATGATCAAAATAAAATCATTAAGGTGTCCAGGTGGGTGACTATTAGGTGTTTCAGATTTAGTTAAAATCCCAGTTCAAAAGTTACACAAGAGACATCCTTTTACCACATTAATCCTATTTCTTATGCTATTGGTAAAATGCTATTTAAAATTATGGATGATTTTTAGAATGCCTAGAGTAAAAGAACTGCCCTATTGGTTAGCATAATTACGATTAATCTTATAAATATGAACCAATCTTAATCAAAATCTAGTAGCAACCAAATGCATTTTAACCTTTTTATTATGTAGTTTATAAGTTAAAGCGCGGTAACAATCAAACAATCTATCGTTTAAAAATTTACCTACTTATTACAAGCAACTGAGGCACTAGTTCTGAAACCCAACAGGTATACTTGTAATTTTCCTCAGTGATATAAAAAAAGTACACTAATTATTTTATATTCAAACTAAAATTTAGAAAAATATAATTTACACATAGATAAAGAATCTCATATCTAAATGCTATTGACATATTGACATCTGTTTTAAGTTAATTTTTTTAAAGTGTTAAATCTACATTCTTGCATGATTTTGAAGTTTTTACAAAACATAGATTAAAAAGCCTTTAATAATAGATATGCTATATAGTATTCATACAGTCGATCAAATCCAGATATCAGCTAGTGTGTGTGTGGGTTTTTTCTTCTTCTTTTTTTTTTTTTCAAAATAATGTAACTATTAACTATGTCATCCTACTGTTCAAGTTTTATTTTTCAGATAAAAATTCTTGTGACGGGATAGCTTTTACCTCTCCTGAACCAAACCACTTGCCGTTGTAAACCCCAGAGTTCCTCCTGTTTAGTTCTAACTCCCGGAGAAAGGAAAATCGAGAGTCGTCCACAAGGTAAGAAGACATACCACGCTTGTAGAGGTCACTAAATACACGCTTCATCCCGATCGAACCTGTGCACATTATCACGCCTTTATCTATGAATAGCATAGTGTACACTGCCTGCTCTTATCTTAACTTGTTTGTTTTGTTTGGGTGGAGGGAGGGGTTATCGGTAGAGATGGACCTATCTAGTACACAAATACATGTCGTTGTTTTCATCTCATAACTATGCAGCTTGATCTTTTGACTTGGCTGTTGAATTATGTAAAGATTTTCAAGGCTATTACTACTGAACCAATTTGTTATTCCTTAATGATATGTAAACAATAAAATTATTACATTTACACTTATTTTCTCCCATGTTTTATTTAATAATAATAATAATAATAATAATAACTTAAGCCTAATTTTTTTAATGAATTGAAGTGCATTCACAAATTATAAAATCATATAGACTCAATTAATATGCATGCGCAGGGGAGGTGGACTGGCAGGTTCCAAGAAGCCCAAAACTACAAATATGGTGGCCCCCTTAACATACTTTCATAAAATACCACTCAAGCTGGGGGAGAAGTTGGGTATTTATATTTTAAATATAAGTAAATCTAATCCCGAAGCCATTTTAGAAAAAAAAACTTCTAAATTGTTAAACAATAGCGGGGAGTTTATTTTTGGAAGATTTCAAGTTTGTAAAAAGATACTCCCCACACTAATGTGTGGAATACAAAGCTATTAAGAGTCAGTCTTCACTAAACAATTGCTTATACGTTTTGCTTAGGAACATTTTTATAAAAACACCAGGAAACTGGAAGATTTTTCATTTAATGGCATGTATCTTCACAAATGATGTATTCTGGGCACCCTCAGACTTACTCACTGGATAGTTTTGGTTAAAATTAGTAAAAACTATTATACCCTATATAATTATAGGAAAAGATTTATATTTTGATTTAAGGTAGTGGTGGCATCCCAAATCCAACCGGCTCACCAAGCGATATCCGGGTATCCCAACCCAAGTTATTTTTGTGTGTTAGTTTCAATAATTTTTAGTATGTATTGTATATATAATATACATGTATAATACCTTTACTTGTAACTATCTAGGTTATTACCGGTATTATTGAAAAAATCTTCAGATTAGGTATAGACTTTTGTGTACTATTGTTGATCTGTTTTGTATGCATAATACATGGGTGGACTGCTCCGCTGGGACACCATCTCCCGCAACTATTTTAAACTAAAACAAAGGTATCCATTAAATTCTAAATGATTGTTTCTATTACATTTTAATTTTTAAAAAAAAGTAAGTCTGAGAATGCCAAGAATATTTCATTTGTGAAGAGATGCAACGGAATTAAATATACGTGGTTTCTTGGTGTAATTTATAAACATTTCTTAAGCCAAACGTAAAAGTATTTGTTCAGTGAATACTGATTGTTACTAGCTTTTTACTCTACACATATAGAGAATGGCGGATCATTTTACCAAATTAAATTTTCAAAAATTAGATTCAACTATTATCTTACAATCTAAAGGCATCTTTGTTCATGTCAGTAGAACGTAAAAGTCTTATGTTTTAAGTAGATTAAATAGTGATATGTCATCGATTATGTAGATGTAATGGCCTAGGGATGGATTTTACTAATATTAAAAATAGTAATATTTTACCTCAAAGCAGTGGCGCAGGAACTAGGGGGTACGGGGGTAAATTCTACCCCCCCAAAAAATTGAGGGAGGTAAAAAGTATCATTTTTACCCCCTCAAAATAATATAGTAAAACGTTTAGATAATGTAAACATCTTATTTAGGCAAGATACAATGTTCACACTATGTTAAAATACTACAAATAAAATGTGCTTGGAGCATACATTGAAGAGATTTTGAAAACTATGATAGTAATACCAGCTACATCAACTACTGCAGAAAGAAATTTTTCGATGCTTGGACACAATAAAAACTATCTTCGCTCCACGATGAGGCAATGTAAACTAAATCACCTGAGAGGCTCAACAAAATTGAAATTGCAAAACTGGTTAGTGGTTTTATAGCTAATAACAAATATAGGGCAAAGGTGTATGGAAATCTACTTTAATTTTCAGTGCTTCATAATTTTTTGTTGAGCTGCATCAGATAAGATTTTACTTGATATGTTTTTAATCTATTAATTATAATGTTTGGAATGACTAAAATAAATAAGAAAAATGGACAGTGGGACCATTAAATAAGGTATCCCTCGTTATACATTATATAACTTTACGCGTTTTCGCTATAACACGATTCAAAGAAATACAAAAATAGTGCATGGTCAACTGGAATTTGGCGGTCATCCTGTGCTGTGGTGGTGTGACCTTGTGTACATACATTCCAGTGAAAGCGTTGATCTTTACTGTACAGTTTGGTGTTAAGGAGGTGGTATTGACAACATTGGATATGCATGGACATAAGTTAAACAGTCCTATATGAAGGGAGTTTGGAAAAATGTTTGTCCTGAAGTTTCTAATTCTCATGATTTTGATCCTGAACACGAGCTTTCCAATTCAAGACATGACATCGTTGACATAGCAGGATGTTGGATTTGAGAACAAAGATCAGACAAATGTGGATCAATTGTTCCAATCCCACTCAATAGAACTCACCAATGAAGATCTTCTAGAAATGGAGAATGGCAAAATAATGAAGAGGAAGAGCCTTATGTTGTTGAGCCTATCAAACAGCTTTCAACAAAACAATTTTCTGATTTATTTAAGCACAGTGACAATGCAATTAGAATCATTGAAGAGAATGACCCTAATATGGATAGAAGCACCAAAGCTGCCAGAGAGATCCTCCAGAGTTCTTTGGCTTGCTACAAATAACTCTATAGAGAGAAGGAAAATGCTGCCCGTCAGTTGAGTCTTACCATTTCATCAAATAAATTGAAAATCGTCAGCCTAAACACCCGGGGCCTTCACAACAGCAAAAGCTTACCATTCCAGGGCCTTCAAGAAAGCAAGAGCCTACCGTCCTAGGGCCTTCATGCCAGCAAGAGTCTACCGTCCCAGGGCCTTCAAGAGATCAAGAGTCTACCGTCCTAGGACCTTCAAGAGAGCAAGAGCTTACCGTCCAAGGGTATTTCGAAGATATAAAAGCCTACCATCTAAAGGCCTTCAAGAAAGCAAGAGCCTACCATCCTTGGGCCTTCATGCCAGCAAGAGATTAGCATCGTAGGGCCTTCAAAAATGCAAGAACCTACTATCTCAGGGCCTTCAAGAGAGCAAGAGCTTCCCTTCTAAGGGCCGTCAAGCGAACAAGAGCCTACCGTCAAGAGCAAGATAGTGATAATCCAGATTTGACCAAATCCAGTTATTTGATCATGCGATTGAAGATTAACAGTAAGTGTACCTGTAGCATTGTATTAATTATATACATTAAATAAAAATTGTGTTTGTTTACAAATTTCAGGGGATTGAAGATTGACAATAGGTGTAGGCTACCTAATGCATAGTACTAGTTATATAAATTTAAAAAATGGCATTCATTTACAAGTTTTAGGTTTTTTTTCCCTTGGAGTAATCCCTATATCACTCATGTTAAAATAATTTCACTTGCATTTTCGTGTCACGTGATTATTTATCAGAACCAATCACTCACGTAGTGTGAGGGACAGCTGTATTACATTTTCCTGTTCTTTTTTTAATCTCAAAAATGTTATCCCCTATAAGAGCACAGGGTTATTTTTACCCCCCCAAATAAAAACGTTCCTGCGCCACTGGTCCTCTCTAATACATTAGTATGATTAGTACACAACCAGAGCAGTAAGATATGTTGACAATGAAAGTGTCCCTTGTCCTCTCTAGTGCATTAGTATGATTAGTACATAACCAGAGCAGTAAGACATGTTGACAATGAGATTGTCCCTTGTCCTCTCTAGTACATTAGTATGATTAGTACACAACCAGAGCAGTAAGACATGTTGACAATGAAAGTGTCCCTTGCTCTATTAGTTTATAACATAGTCTTATTTCTAGAAAGTTTGGGTTTACTCTCGGAACAATATAAAGAGCCAGTCCCGAGGTTCGAAGCCAACTTTCCCGTCCACTAAACTCGTACTAGAATATGTTCCTCTATGTACGCTCGTACCAAGAGTCCATACAAGAAGTCAGGGGGATCATTGAGAGATAAACCTGGCTGGGTCCGTATTAAGTCCGTGTTTATTGCAGTGTACGGACCCCCCGTAATACAAAGTAGTACATATTAGGAACAATCAAAGTTAGACTTTTCCCTTCCCACGTCGCCAAACGGGGGAGGGGAGGAGTTTGAAAGCCATTTGCTAATTGCCAGCAGGTGTTACCCGGCTATTAAACCGAGGGATCCTTTATGGCCAACCATTCGCCCGCCGCCGGGTCTATTAAAAGTTGGAAGTAATCCGGCCGACAGTACCGCACCACGCGTTAAAACCGCGAACTGCTTTAAGGCTGATTCAACACTAGCGCAATACTTTACTGCACTATTTGGACTGGACACAACTTCACAAATATATTCTTCCTTGTCAAACCTACTGAGAATAATACACACAACCGATCGACACATAAATACTGAGAAAATAACAAATACACAACACACAGACACAAAAAGACAGAGGAATTTTCTGGTGATGTGTACGCATCACAACTGCCTCGTGTAGTTTGATTCGCATGTCTGCCGCCAGATGGCAAAAGAGATTGCGATCAAAACGCTCTTCTGGACGAAAACTTTATTCCTAACTTAACAGTAAGGGTTTTATTTGAGATGGTGGCTGAAAAATGGCCTCGTTTTGATTGCTCGCTTAGAATCGACCACGGGTGAATCCGCATCAAGACATGATACGACTCAATACGAGAAGTGTTGACGTCATAGATATATACTAGAGAGATACCGTACTCCAGTTTACTAGTTCAGGCGCGGCTGTGATGACATGACATATTTCAAATTAATGAATAATTTCAGAACATAAAACAAAAAGCATCCATATATGTTATGAAACTTCTCACACACTGGGTGATCAGTTATTATTATTATTATTATTATTATTATTATTATTTTTACAAGGACTCTATGTCGTCAGTTTATGTTTTCTTTTGTTTAATATCCCGATACCACTAATGCAAATACTTGTGAAATATAACCGCTCCTAAAACTCTTTATTTCTCTCTCCCTCCCTTCTGGAATAAATAAAACATGTTGCAACCTAAAGAAAGAAAGAAAGACTGAAAGAATCCTCTAGAAGGATTTATTTCGAATAATATACCCGAAAAGAAGGCTTCTTTCTTCATTCTGTCCACAGCATAACTGAAAGGAGGTCCGCGCTAAATCAATCCCAATTTTCAAATTCAGTCCGCGACGCGTTGAGCTGTCTAGCCTGAGCTGTCCAGCCTGAGCTGCCGCATCCTGTGTGCAAACATCATTATTCAGGATCAATTGCTTTAAATTAATGACAAGTTTCTACAAAATGACAAATTGTTCACATATAAGTAGCATTAAAACCGGGCTCCTGTCACTATCACGGCGGATCCTAACAAGAGACTCCACAACGAGAGAATAGACTGTGACCCATAAAAACAACTTCCCTACAACTTTATTCGACATCGTGGGGATTCCAACCCAGGACTCCATGAGATAAAAGCATGTGACTTTGACAACATGAGGCTTCCAACAAAACACTCCCCAATATTCTACAGTGTATTAATATTGAGTTTTAAGTTATGTGATTAGCTAATCTATTTGCTTAGAAATTTAAATTTAAATGCTTCTAATAAATAAAAAATACTAGCAAGCCCGAGAGCAGTACTTAGGGGTTAAAAACCTTGTTTTCTTTAATAAAAACTTTGTCCAAGATATGTCGCTCGTCCTTGTAGACTTGTAATTGTCTCTTTTGGTTCCTCGTGAGCAGAGGAGGATGAGGAGTGAGTGGACTGAGTAGATGTGTGGAGGTGAAGTGTATAACCTCAGGACCAGGAGCTGGGCTTGTAGCTTGGAGTAGTTTAAGAATCTGCTGTGGGTTCTTCGTGGGTCAATCTCTAGAAGTCTGGTGTAATCTACTTCCTGGTATGTAAGGTGGAATGGGGGTGGTAATGGGAGGGCTGTGGGCGGGAAATGGAGGAAAGAGTAGAGAGCTACCCTGATGGTGTTTGGGTGCTGGAGTGAGGGGAGAGGAGAGAGGATGAGAGGGTGAAGGAGAAGTTTGGAATACAGAACGATAAATAACAAGACTTCGGAGGGGTTAGAATTTGACTTTGATTGGGATGCTTTATTTGCTGAAGCAGATTAGCAAGTTCTGATTCTCCCTGAAGGGGAGCACGAGGGCAAATTCCAACACGTACCGACCAATTGATCACACCACGTGGTTTTTGGGAAATTAACTCTAATGGATTGTCGCATTTCACCAAGGTTCTGACAACAACAAGTAACCAGTCTACACGTGCTACGAAGACAAGTGACATTATATTATAAACAACCTTAGTGAGAATAGTTTCCGTTCGGTTGACGTCAGTCAATGTACACCACTGTAATGGATGTTAGGACTGTGGCAGTTGGGATAGTCTATACTGTAACTGGGGCTTGCAAACGTCGCCTCAACCACAAATGAGCTGTGTGGTTCAGGTGGTTTGAAAGCCTCAGAACTGACATTTTCATAAGAAATACCGCATTTTTAGGGTATTCCCCGTCAAGTAGGCTTCTAATACCCTGACCCTTGTAGTTAATATTGTGACCCTTATAGCTCATACTGTGACCCTTGTCGTTCATATTGTGACCCTTGTAGTTCATACTGTGAACCCTTGTAGTTAATATTGTGACCCTTATAGTTCATACTGTGACCCTTGTCGTTCATATTGGGACCCTTGTAGTTCATACTGTGACCCTTGTAGTTCATACTGTGACCCTTGTAGTTCATACTGTGACCCTTGTCGTTCATATTGTGACCCTTGTAGTTCATACTATGACCCTTGTAGTTCATATTGTGACCCTTGTAGTTCATATTGTGACACTTGTAGTTCATACTGTGACCCTTGTAGTTCATACTGTGACCCTTGTAGTTCATACTGTGACCCTTGTAGTTCATACTGTGACCCTTTTCGTTCATATTGTGACCCTTGTAGCTCATACGGTGACCCTTATAGTTCATACTGTGACCCTTGTCGTTCATATTGTGACCCTTGTAGCTCATACTGTGACCCTTATAGTTCATACTGTGACCCTTGTCGTTCATACGGTGACCCTTGTCGACATCTCTAGCACACTGCCTCCGAAACATCCACACCTTGTCATTTTGCCCTGAAATCATCCAAACAGCTGTAGTTGCACACAATTAACATTTCCTGTGTCCTTAATGGCAACTGTTGAGTGACCACATCGATTAGCTAAATAATAATATTCACAACATTACTCATTTGGAATCACATCTTCGTTAGTTACTTTTTTTTGAAGCTTTGGAGAAGGTCTATACCTTCTTTTCAGCCTCATCTTATCGATGTGAAAGTCTGAGGAAGAATGTAGGATGACAGTAAAAATACTTTTTTAGACAAGATGGAGTACTCACTATGACGCTGTGAAACCGTTGAAGGCGAGTTTAAAAAAAATAGCCTCAACCTTTAAATTATTGTCGAACCCCAAAGACACGAGAGGTTCATCTCAGATGTTGCTGTCTGCGATTTATTTTAACTACCTTTCTTTATGCAGTGAAATCCTAGAAGAAATTAATCCCACACAAATATATTTCCAAACGGTTTGAATCAGTCTGGAAGTGGGAATTTTGAAGCTCAAAGCTCTAAAACCATTTCTTAATGATCACCGAAATTTAATTATGTAACTATTAAGTGTGAAGAAATTGAAATTTCTATGGAGAAAAGAAAAAGAGTAAAAAGGATTAAAAAAAAGACGCCAGAAGAGATAATAATGGTTGCTGTTCACACAGTGCCAGAGGAATTAAAAGCTCTATGCTTGAATTTCTTGATCACTTTAGTCAAGAATTGGATATGCGTTCTCAGGCAATGGATAAAATCATATCGATCTTCACTGTTATCCAGCCAAACACTTTGGTTGTTGAAACAGAAGGAGAACTTTGGAAGCATATGCCAAATTTGACTCAGATTTTCTATTAATTCTCTGATGAATATAATAACGATGACTGGAGAGTCATTTTCAAGACTGCCAAAATTAGCGTTGAAGAGGCAAATAAATGGACATAATTGCAGTTTTCAGAGTGTATTGGGAAATTGTATTTTTATGGATCTCTGCCAAGGCTGTCACTGTGTTTTAAGAGTATTTTGGACAGTCTGTGTGACTATTTCTTCATGTGAAAAAAGTGTTTCCAAATTGAAATCAATGAATAATTTCTTACGCTCCAGCATGAGGCAGATAGCATTGACCAATATGTCTTTACTTTTGAACATGGATATGCAAATACTCCATACATTTCAGCTCATGGCCGGTCTTACAATTTGAGAGTGACTTATGCTAATATTATTCTAGATATACGCGTTTATTTATTGTTTTGCAGAAACTAAGCTTTGAAAGCAGAGCTTATGAATCTTTGAAGAGTAAGCTAAGTGTTGAGACTGGATTTCATGTTTTTTTTAATAAAATAAAATGAATTATCATTTGTTCACTTAATTTTTGGCTACCCGCATTTTCTATAGTTTAAAATTTCTTGTGACAGTACTGTACTAGCTACTCTGGTACTGGTACTACTGAAGTCCCCCAGTCTTAGTTCAAACACTGGTTTACAGTCTAAAAATAACCCCCTCCCCCGCCTCTAGGATCCTCCCAACCTGGTGCCTATAAGGAGCGAACCCACTATTTATTGAAGGAAAGTTCGTTTGTCCCAGGGGGGAACTTGAAATGATTTTTTATCTGATGTTTCGCCCCCATTTCCCCTCTCACTATTGATACACAAATTATAGCGAGTGACATCCACATGGTAAACATGTCCATATTGTGGAGGCCGAGCTCGCACGGCACTCACACATGACTGTTATACTCGAATGTTATAGGTAGTCCTATCTCACATGGCATTCACACATAACTGTTATACTCGAATGTTATAGGTAGTCCTATCTCACATGGCATTCACACATGACTGTTATACTCGAATGTTATAGGTAGTCCTATCTCACATGGCACTCACACATAGCTGTTATACTCGAATGTTATAGGTAGTACTATCTCACACGGCACTCACGATTATTCGAATGTTATGGGTAGTAAGACTTTGTTTGGCAATAAGTTCAAGTACTTACCTATTTACCCTCGTTTTTACTTTTTCATATCAAGAGAAACTATTGTAATCGTGAACATTTTTGGTCTCGAGATTAAGGGGAATCTTTACGTATTGTGTGTGTCCAAACGCAAACAGTGTATTTTACAATTCTGTCTGCCCCATGTCTGTCTGTCTGTCTGTCCCAGTACACAGAGATGAAACGTTGGATGGATTTTGTTAAGACTTGATATAATAATTAATTATAGTAGCTATAGCCTATAGGTTAATACCTTGGGAAGGCTTCTTTGATTTTGACCTTATCCACGGCCGTCTTTAGTTACAGGCCAGAATACTGAAGTTTGGCAACACTGCGTTAAGGCCGGTCGACAACACAGCCACGTGTAGTATTGGTTATTTAGTTCAGATTGTTTTACTGTGCAGGATGTTTGTTTCTCGTGTAGTTTACTTGATTTGAAATGTTGTGTGGTTCATTCTTCTAATGTTTAGGGTCATATAGCAATACAGTACATACAATAGATTAACATTTTGTGGATGTTATTAGTGAATTAAACCAACAACCGACATATTGGTCCTTCCACAACCGTTTGAGGATTGAAGCTAGTTGGCCATGACATAGATGCTAACTATTTCAATGATATTACCAGAGGACTAACTAGTCCTTCCACAACCGTTTGAGGATTGAAGTTAGTTGGCCATGATACAGATACTAACTATTTCAATGATATCACCAGAGGAGAACTAACTAGTCCTTCCACAACCATTTGAGGATTGAAGTTAATAAACATTCTATAAGTTCGAAAGTAAGTTTCTTCAGCACAAACATCAGTAACAACTTTTCCTGTGCACCCGCTTCGGTGGCCGCATGGTCTAAGGCGCTACTCTCGCAGTAGACTAGACTGCCGATGGCAGAGGGATTGAGGTTCGAATATCAGTCGGGTGTACTGATGATGGTTATTCCAAAATGGTTTTTCACTCTCCCTTAGCTCAAATTCGGGTACACTTCCCATAAATATAACCTTCCTCAACCTTAAAACCATTAACATAACTAGTACATAAGCGTATAATGTGACAGGGTTGTAAGACAGTGCTAAATAAAATAAACAACTTTTTTTGCGGTAATTCATTGCGTGAATTATTTTCTTTGGTTTTGTCAACGCTTCCTATTAGTTACATCAAGTAAAGGAATTATAAGCTTTGCAGTGAAAATTCTTATTCAGAAAATAAAATAAAAAGTTGAACGCTTTAAAAAGTAATGTTTCAAAATTCTATGCCCCAAGGCTGATAAGTGTTCAAAACAATTCTTAAATAACTCTGTCGATTTATTGAAATAGTCGATAAAGAGGACATCTGAACATGAGCATTGAACCCGGGACCTTTGGATTAGTGCAACAATGCATAAAGACGTTACTTAGTAGCAAACGACATAACTGGTTTGATAAGAAATGTTTAACCGATGGCCTGACTGACACACTCGATGGTCCTACACGGATATGAACCCCGATACCTTGGGCACAGTGGTTGCACTCCAGCACAAGTATCTGATGACCCACTGCTCTATCCTGCGCAGCCTCACAAACGGGCAGAGTGACCCCTTAGTGTAGATATTAATTGTCAGCCCCGAACAGCTCTAAAACAAAAGCATATCTACCATGGAATGGCCTGATTGCCAACAACAATGCTGCTACGTCCTACTGTTTACAGACTCATCAAAACAAAGGTAACTAGACCAGTTCTATCGTCCGCGTCTTACAACATTAATTTGTTAACCAAACAACCATCTCAATTTAGGAGGGTGGTTACAAATTGTTAATTTGAAATGAACGCTCGAGGAAACACACTTTGAAAATATACTTTATAATTTCCATCCAGGAAAAATATCCGAACCAGTCCTTGAGACATTCTCATTTAAGTTTGACACTAAAGGTGGGGACACATTGGCGTCACGTCACGTGAGGTCACATGAGCTCACGTAAGCAATCAAAGTGTGAGTAGATTTATTTCTGTTGATAAGAGGGGTGCGCGTTCACACTGGCGTCACTACATACACATCACGTGAGGTCATGTCTCCTCATGTCTCGTCACGCCCTCACGCGCTCTCACAATATCTGCGGCAGCACATATTTCGTGAGCCGTGAGTCCGTTGAAGTGTCGTCAGTGGACAAGTCATTTAGTTTTCTTGGTTGTTAGAGTGTGTTAATTATGGAGGAAATGCTTATTGAAAAAGTGCGTAGCTGAGCTCCTTTATAAGATCATGTAAGAACTGAAATTCTTCCTTTGTCACTCTAAAATACATTTCATATCGACTTGGGTGTTCTTTAAGTTCCTTAACCAAATGATAAAATTCGCCCTTCTCCTTCCTTTTCAAATTTACTTGATGCACCCACACCCTTTTCCTACGAGCCACTGTATTAG
>CABFWO010001359.1:108217-133836 GCA_902155825.1 Timema genevievae
GTCATCCTTATGAGATGATACTCCTGAGTTCATTTAACGTTTATATTATATCTTGTCTGAGGTCATCCTTATGAGATGATACTCCTGAGTTCATTTAACGTTTATATTATATCTTGTCTGAGGTCATCCTTATGAGATGATACTCCTGAGTTCATTTAACGTTTATATTATATCTTTCTGACGTCATCCTTATGAGATGATACTCATGAGTTCATTTAACGTTTATATGATATCGTGTCCGTCCCCATGGCAAGCTGATTAGAGGGACTGGCCACAGGTCTGAGTGATCTGGTAGCTTTGCTGGTGGTCAATTACCAGCAGTCCCGTGACTAATGGACTGTAGTCTGGTGATGGGGAGGTCGAGGGTATTTCAATGAGTTGTGCTGGTTGCGTTCAATTCTCTCCGGGCGAAGTGCAGAGGACCATGTTGTGTGTTGTGCACTCAGTAAGTAGTATTTTGTCATACCACCCCCTCCATCTCCTCTGATACATATACATCCCTCCGGATGTCGTCAGGGGGACGGGGACATTTTCACTACAACATGTATTCTTTTTATTCCATTGTTCGTGTGTAGATGGCAAGCGTGTTGGTTTAACCGGGTGCTCTTAATTGGTTTCCATGAATGTAGCCTCAACAACCCACTACTCCCCTCCCCCAGACCTGCCTCAACAACCCCCTACAACCCTACTCCAGACCTACCTCAACAACCCCCTCCCCCAGACCTGCCTCAACAACCCCCTTTCCCAGACCTGTTCAGGCTCAGTCTCATGTAATGGACAGGTCTGTCTGTCTGTTATCTCCAGAAGAAGATAAGTTTGAATGTCTGTGTCCCAGGGATAGGGTGGATAGGGGGATAGGGGATATGTGGATATGGTTGAATTGGAGGGAGTTAGAGGCACTTCCTATGCATGGAAAGCGAATAAAATACATGTTTGGTAATTTTTCAAGTCAAATAATTATAACTGAAATATATTTTTAGTAAATTAATCTAAGAATAAAAGATTTTTTTTCAAACAAATTGTATTCATGAATACTAAAGATGGCAAAATACAATTTGTAAAATAAACAAAATAATACCTAGGTTTCAGTTCATGTTTTTCTACACTACCTAGAATCTAAATGTTCATTTTGAACAAAATCATTGGAGCCAAAAACTGCAAATCTCCAGAAATCAACTATTAATAAATTAACCTTAAATTTAGCGTTAGGGTTCAAATATTTAGATACACTCAAAATAAGAGCACATAACATAAAATATTAAGTTTGAATCCAAACCGCTTGACCATTTAACCGGTAGCCCCGGATATAGACCGACAATTATATAGATGGGACACATCAGACCTCAGAATGATCACAATATTGTCTCTCTATGATAGAGTACAAGAGAGAGTAATATTGGGTCCACCTGTCGGGATCTCAGGTGATCCTTGAGGAATATCGGACTTGTCAACCCCCAATATTTCATACCCCTCCCTTCTCCCATATTATCGACTACATATCGATTGCTGTAGGGTCGATTGGCGGCTTCACAGTCGCCCGCTGCGGGCTGCAGATCTATCGGGAGATTGAAGACGACTTACAAGCTTCCTTCCCTCCTCACTCCCTCCATGCAACAGTGACACAACCGCCCCTTCATTGGAACGAACAGGGGCGTTAGAGAAGGCGTGGATTGACTGACCTTAACGTGCTATGGTGGGACCCAGGATTATTTTGTGGCCGTACGGTGTATCAACGACATGAAAATAGCATTTTTTTTTCTATATGTATTTTTAAATTAATTTATTTGAACATTTTTATAATTGATGCTTACATTGGGGCAATACCAATAAACTAACTCAGTCAACGGTGTAAAGTAATGAGAAGATAGACTATCAGTGATTTCAACCAATCCCTCCAACCTAAACATACAACGCAGGAAGTTACAACCCAGGAACGAATGGTGGTTATTGGTACTGGCTGCTAGGGCCGACACCTATTTCAAGGTAAATACCATCAAATTGCTGTATTTTTTTTTACGGTAATGTCAGTTCTGAAGCTTCCAAACCACTAAAACAATCCTCAACTATCCTAGAATGTTCTCTTGTTAAAAATTGCTGTATTTGTTCCAGGAAGGCTGGATCTAGGTTTTTATAATTTATTTTGATTTCAGAACTGGGATATTGAGTCAAAGGTTTTCAAATGTACCCTTCTCAGGATTAAATAAAATCATAATGCCAAGCTATTGATCATCTAGGGACATCCTCCCCATGTTGTGAACTACAATTTGATATGATAAACAAGTTATTAAATAGTACTGGGTGCAAGGACGGATGTATTGGGCGTCAGCATCCTCTGCACGGCGTGTTGTGGCCCTTTAACTATTCCTGGACCGTACATTTGAAATAAATCAAATGTATTCAAGGTTAATGGAACTTTTCTTTGTAATGGCTGTGATACTAATGCACCATAATAATTACTTTCACAGCTCTGGTAGGGGCACTCGCTGGTACAGGCAGGAGATATCCTTCTAGAGTGACAAGTATCATGTCTAGAGTGACAAGTATCATGTCTAGAGTGACAAGTATCATGTCTAGAGTGACAAGTATCATGTCTAGAGTGACAAGTATCATGTCTAGAGTGACAAGTATCATGTCTAGAGTGACAAGTATCATGTCTAGAGTGACAAGTATCCTGTATAGAGTGACAAGTATCATGTCTAGAGTGACAAGTATCAATGTCTAGAGTGACAAGTATCATGTCTAGAGTGACAAGTATCATGTCTAGAGTGACAAGTATCCTTTATCCTCCACGTGAGGGTTTTACACCTCCTGTTAATATTGGCCGAAGAATTGAGTGAGTTTTCTTGCGAGTTACGCTCTGAGTCTTTTCAGAGTTCACCTCCTTCCCCTGGGTCTCCTACGTGCTTCCTTTATTTCTCCTTTCTTCTCAGGAGACTCAACTTACCCTCGGTCCGTCCGACCTTTCACTCTCTCTCTCTCTCTCTCTCTCCGTCTTTACTTTCATCTTGCTTTTATAGAATGGAGAGATTTACTTTTCAAATTAACTCGATTAGAGAATTGTTGCTTTTACGGTAAGTATACTGCGCTTAAATTATTCTTACTAAAATAAAAAATGTTCTGTTGAAAGTAAAAACTAATTTTTAAAAAATTACCAATTTATGAGTCTCTTAAGGGGTCCATCTGTCCTAAATATGAGATTCAGTTGAGATGGCTAGAAATCCCTCGTTATTCAATAAGTCATTTGCTATTTGAGTCCTCCAGTTTCAAAATCGGCCATCTTAAAAAAAAACAACATAATTTTACAGGAGAGCTAAAATACTGATTTATATCAAACTATGTAACTTATGTCGATTGTTTCTCATTCACTTTCTAGGCAATACCTTTAAGATAAATATGTAAGTGTATATATAATTTTAATTTGTAACTTTGGTCAGAATTACAATTTCAATTTTGGAGGTGGCCGGTTTTGCTACTTATCCAAGGAGATGGCTCGTTTTTCAACTAAACTAACCTTGGTATATGTTAATTTTATTAATTTTTTATTATATATATATATATATGCACATTTCAGTTAGAATTTTTTTATTTACTCCTACTCAAAATATAACTATACTACAGTGATTTTGAAATTTGAAACTAAATTACAAATATTTTATTTTACTTGAAAGATACATTTTAATATCATGTAATTACATAAATTAGAAACCTACTAACTAAATAGATTTAAAAAAGTGTTTTATAATCATCTCGATCTCTTACATTAATATAGTCAATCATAATCTCACAGAATAATGTTTTATCCTCTTGCTCTTCCTCTTCCTCCTATCTATAGTATCTAGCGCATTCTATTGGAAATGGAGATGGCCGGTTTTGAAACCAGAGGACTCATTTCATTTACAGATCCATATTCCAAATGGAGCCAATGGAGCCAATGGAGCCAAACTATCAACACAGCTGTATGGATAAATGTGTCAGTTGAGAGATACCAGCTCTTGTTGAAACCTAGATCCAGCCTTCCTAGAACAAATCAAGTCATGTTTAGTAACACAACACTTTGGAACTATTTTCATACGCTTTCCAAAACCTAAACTATAAATACAATTAATTATTTCCTTGCGTGGGCCTATGACTTATTCACCGCTTATGTATTTTTCAAAATGTCCTCTACTCCTTCCCCCCCTCCCCTCCATCCTCTGTATAAATATTGTTCTCTTGAGTAAGTTGTTGTCCTCTTGAGTAAAGTAGTTGTTGTTCTCTTGAGTAAAGTAGTTGTTGTCCTCTTGAGTAAAGTAGTTGTTGTCCTCTTGAGTAGAGTAGTTGTTCTCTTGAGTAAAGTAGTTGTTGTCCTCTTGAGTAGAGTAGTTGTTCTCTTGAGTAAAGTATTTGTTGTTCTCTTGAGTAAAGTAGTTGTCCTCTTGAGTAAAGTAGTTGTTGTCCTCTTGAGTAGAGTAGTTGTTCTCTTGAGTAAAATAGTTGTTCTCTTGAGTAAAGTAGTTGTTCTCAAAATACTTCTCCCAACACACATCAGGTTTTCCATGGTGATGTAAACAAACAATGACTGGACGTATGACACGAGATCTACAGATCCGCTAGGAAAATGAGGTTTTTGTCGGAAGCTGCTATTTTTGAAGACATCCTGGTCCCCCACCCTTTAAACTGGCTGAGCCTGTGCAATCCCGTTTAACCGGGTTAGTGGTGCTATCTTGTGGAATATAGGACATACAGTATTGAGAGCATTTAATTATTCTTTGTTTCACAGATGGCATAGACATATTAGCCTGGGAAGCAAGATCTTAAACAATAATACAAGATAAATAACTCTCACACTCTCACACTCTCATACTCATGGTTACTGTGCAGGGAACACCCACAATAGTCCCTGATTGTGTCCCGTGTGCTTCATCTAAAACTTTACCCCCCACCCCCTTTTCCTCCCTCGCTGCCGTGTTTTGTAATAACGTCCCAGCGGCTCGTCACAGGGGAGCTGGTCTGGGAGGATGCGTCATAATTAAGTTAGAGGTGGGGGGGAGGGGGTACACGAGCTAGCGCGTTTTGGGGGCCTCGAGACCACTTTGTTTTGCGTAACAAAAGAGCAAGGAGCGCGCAGGATGTTAGCAACCCCCCCTTACGGGGTACGTCCGAAGAAATTAAGAATAATGTGGGAGAGAAGGTGTAAGAGTATCTGCTTTCCCCGGTGGATAGTTGTATCCATAAGATACAGGAAATATCTTTCGAAACTTGTTCGAGTTCTCGCAGGGCCAGTTCCTTTGACATATCCTAGCTCTACTATAGTTGGGGGGAGTGAGGAGCAGGCAGGGGGAGTGGGGAGCAGGCAGGGGGAGTGGGTAGCAGGCAGGGGGAGTGGGTAGCAGGCAGGGGGAGTGGGCAGTGGGCAGGGAGAGTTTTGGTTTCATCGTCCAACGCATCCAGTAAGCACATTTAAAATAAAATAAGTGTACTGACTTCCAAACTGCCTGAAGGGCTTAAATATTCTAAATTGTAAATGAATGATTAAAATAATATTATGAAATAAAGATAATTCCCGAATTTAAATATAAAATGCAAATAAAATATAAAAACTGCCATCTCTTCCTTCCTTTTCGAAACAACATAGGGGTTTACAAGTTGGGACATAACAACTTCAAGGTGGATTTTATCTCAACTAAACCCCAGTGTATCATGAATCCCAGCTAAGATCCAGAGTATCATGAATCCCAGCTAAGCTCCAGAGTATCATGAATTCCAGCTAAGCTCCTGAGTATCATGAATCCCAGCTAAGCTCCAGAGTAACATGAATCCCAGATAAGCTCCAGAGTATCATGAATCCAAGCTAAGCTCCAGAGTAACATGAATCCCAGATAGGCTCCAGAGCAACATGAATTCCAGCTAAGCTCCAAGGTATCATGAGTCCCAGCTAAACTCCATTGTAACATGAATCCCAGCTAAACTCCATTGTAACATGAATCCTAGCTAAGATTCAGAGTATCATGAATCCCAGCTAATATCCAGAGTGTCACGACTCCCAGATAAGATCCAGAGTATCATGAATCCCAGCTAAGATCCAGAGTATCATGAATCCCAGCTAAGATCCAGAGTATCATGAATCCCAGACAAGATCCAGAGTAACATGAATCCCACTTAAGCTTCAGAATAACATGAATCCCAGCTAAGATCCGAGGTATCATGAATCCCAGCTAAGCTCCAGAGTATCATTAATCCCAGCTAAGCTCCTGAATATCATGAATCCCAGCTAATCTTCAAAGTATCACGAATCCCAGCTAAGCTCCAAGGTATCATGAATCCCAGAAAATTTCCAGGGTAGTGTAAATCCTAACTGAACTGAAGGTTGATAACAGCAACAAATGTTCTGTAGAGATATACTGTTACACTCCAACCATTGGGAACGCATTGTCCCCCCTCTTGTGTAGCCAGGGGGGCTTAAACCCCCCTCTCAGGGGAACATATGTCCATCTACCAAGTAATAACGACATTATGACCGGGCAATGCCTCTCGGAGGAGTGCTGCTATTTCACGGGCTGATGTTGGCGAACCTTTACTATCGCACAGTTGGCAACACTGGTGCTCACTCAAATTGTATCATTTTATCTGCTCTTGATTTGTACAACCGTTAAATAGTATACAAGGGACGAAGAAGGTAGCATTTCAAAGGAAATGTACCCATGTTTGCGTGGAGGTGGATATTGTAAAATAATGTATTAAAACTACCCTTAGCACCAGACTAGATTAACCTGGCATCGAAACCACGTGTCCACCTATACAGGTAGTGCTAGCGTTATAGTTTAGGGTTTACTTCACTCGTTTAGTAATTAATTAACCAATGTTTTATTTCATTTTGATAAGAACAAAAACTGTTTTGAGTAGTTTGATGTGTGTGAAGACGTAACATCATGCTAATGATGTACTGGGACTGTTACCTCACAGCTCACAGCTCAGGATGGAACATTCAGTTTCAGGTTGGTAGCACTGATATAACCCTCTGTTAAGTTAGTCACACAATTAAAATCGTAATATAAGTTACGTAAAGGTTATACTTGAATGTGTGACTTTAATAATTGTTTATGTGTCAGTCATTGAGCTCAGACATAACTGTCACTTTTCTTGATAAACAGTCAAGTGGTGAATTAACAAAGGGGGGGGGACCCGCCTTGGTGGCGTAGTTGGTTAACGCGCCAGTCGTGTTGAGAATGTTAGGCAAGTCAATCAGGTCAGAGTGTTAGGAAAGTCAATTAGGTCAGAGTGTTAGGTAGGTCAATCAGGTCAGAATGTTAGGTAGGTCAATCAGGTCAGAATGTTAGACAAGCCAATGAGGAGGTCAGAGTGTTAGGTAGGCCAATCAGGAGGTCAGAGTGTTAGGCAAGTCAATTAGGTCAGAGTGTTAGGCAAGCCAATCAGGAGGTCAGAGTGTTAGGCAAGTCAATCAGGTCAGAGTGTTAGGCAAGCCAATCAGGAGGTCAGAGTGTTAGACAAGCCAATCAGGAAGATGTGTTTTGCTACATGTCCAGAAGATGAACTACCTCCAGACATTAAACACAGTTATCCAAGTAATATGATTGCCAAAAGATATTCGATCAGTTTAATATTGTAATAGAGTTGTAGTAGTCAATTGTTAACATAGAACAAAATAAGCCACAAGATGTCAGCATTGTGTTAAAATTAAATAAGTTTTTTTATGAATATCACTTCTATCACCTGGAATACTAACAACATAACTCTAGGCATTATGATGAGGAAGGTTGGAGCACTACTTGGTTTGGTTGAAATATTCATTAGAGAAGTTTTGATGACAAAACTGTGGATAGGTAATAAATAATTACAACACACAATTAGCTGAGTATTTAACTTTATTCTTGTTGTAACTACCATACCTAGACACCAGTCTCCTGTTGTAACTACTATGTCTAGGCACCAGTCTACTGTTGTAGCTACCACACCTAGACACCAGTCTCCTGTTGTAACTACCACACATAGGCACCAGTCTACTGTTGTAACTACCACACATAGGCACCAGTCTACTGTTGTAACTACCATACCTGGACACCAGTCTCCTGTTGTAACTACCACACCTGGTTATCCCCCTCTAACGACCCCTATCAAGGGGTGAGTGCACCCCTACTCTTATATTATACTATCTACTCTCTCGTCTGTATTTACGTGGGGGACATTTTACCACCGAGAGGGAACATTTGTCTCTTCGGTGTGCGGTGCTAAGAGAGACAGCCTTAACTACACTTGTTTACAGAGGTCATCTCAACTGTGATACTTGATACGAGTCGAACTCTGACCTTCAGTGCCATGTTGTGGAGTGCTGGCAGGATATTATCTAGCCATTGGACAAGACATACATACACTCTTCACATATCTCACATATGAATGCTATTCCATCCATGCCTGGCCAATGAATATCTTACCCAGTGATGTAAACATTCACAGGTACAGTTTTAACGAGCTCTGCTTACCCTGGACACGATCCATGACACGACACTGTTAACTCTTCATATGATTGTCTGTGAACGTGATGTTGACGTAGGACATGAGTACAGGTACAGATGTAGGGGGTGAGGTCAAGGATCCAGGAGTGATGGAAGTAAACTGAACTTCAATATGATAACGAGGCTATCAGGGTAGAACCTGTATGAGGTGTCATCAGCTCAAACAAGGAGCTCCTATAAATACCTCCCCCAGTGTTCGTANCCCCCCCACCACAAGGGTGACTGTGTGTAGGGGTTGAAACCACCCTCTAACAGTCATCACGGCCATCACACCCCCTGGAGCAATAACACAATTACAGGAACATGGTCCCACCACTACCCTTACCCAGCTGGAATTGTTTTATTGATTACTTTTCATGCAAAGGGGATGAGGGTCACACGCCCCTGGGACTACTCTTCCATATCAGACTAGACATCTAAACAACCAGTGTTGAAATTTCCCCTGGTCATATTTTGTTTAGGAAGAATTCCCCTCTTCCTTTAGGGGTTGATGGAGTGTTTCAGGGGTAGTAATAGACTCGAGTGTCTAGGTTCGTATCTTTGAGAGTGCACGATCTTAGACGATGCTAGAAGAGATCCTCTTATTCACCCTCCTCATTGTTTACCCTTAGATTATATTGTTAACTACCTTATCACAATGGGCTAACGTTGAACCCTGACATAACTCAAGATATCCAAGGGCAGACTCGAACCTGGACCCGTCTAGTCAACACATTAGACTCACAGAAAGACTGGTAGTGTCGAGAGACTAGTAGTGTCGAGAGATTGGTAGTGTTGAAAGACTGGTGGTGTTGAAAGACTAGTAGTGTTGAGAGACTGGTAGTTTCGAGCGACTGGTAGTGTTGAAAAACTGGTAATGTTGAGAGATTGGTAGTGTTGAAAGACTGGTGGTGTTGAGAGACTGGTGGTGTTGAGAGACTGGTAATGTTGAAAGATTAGTAGTGGTGAGAGACTGGTAATGTCGAGAGACTGGTAGTGTTGAAAGACTGGTGGTGTTGAAAGACTAGTAGTGGTGAGAGACTGTTAGTGTTGAAAGACTGGTGGTGTTGAGAGAAGCATAGTGTTGAAAGACTGGTAATGTTGAGACTGGTAGTGTCGAGAGACTGGTAGTTAAAAACGCGCGTGTAGTAACCAAACACTCGGCCTGTGTGGGCTCTATTAGGTGTCCACTGCCCCCAGCTGTCCCGCAACCAGCCTAGCTATTAACATATTAACAGGCTGTTCAAGTAGGGAGATACAATTTGTTCCTTCCCCCTCTTTCCTCTCGGTCCACCGGCTGTTATTTGGGCGGAAGCTCAAAACATGGTCAGTCTATTAGAAAGTATAAATATCTTCTGTCAAAAGTGACAGCTGCACGACAGAATGACGTTAGAAGTACAACAAAGCAGATAGCGATGGTTGTTGAAAGCGAGGAGACTGGTTTGTCCTTTCCTACAAGGTCACACGTTGGACTGGTTAGTATGAAGGAAGTGAGAATTCTACCTCCAAGCCTGTTTTACCACCACTGTTGGACGTGTGACATCTCACTCTATATATTCACTAATCAAGGCACAGATTGTCTCACGTTGTTCCTCACTACACTCTTGGCTAAGTCACAAACGTTTTGATCAATCAGACATGAAACTCTTAGAGAAATCAAAGAAGAGTTGGACACTTTCACTAGCGCGTGTTGATGGTAGTTGTGAGACTGGAACACGTGTGTTGATGGTAGCTGTGAGACTGGAACACGTGTGTTGATGGTAGCTGTGATACTGGAACACGCGTGTTGATAGTAGCTGTGAGACTGGAACACTTGTGTTGATGGTAGCTGTGAGACTGGAACACTTGTGTTGATGGTAGCTGTGAGACTGGAACACTGTCCTGCACTCCGTCAAGTTTGAAGCAGTCACAACGGACACCCTCTCGATAAAGTTGTAATCTTCACTGTTACTAATCATCCCCCCTCCCCAACTCTCCCAGTCCAGTCCATGAGGATGGATGTTGCTCTTGCTCCAGTAGGAGAGGAAACATATCGTAGGTCCAAGCTCAGGGTGCACCAGAGCGGTCTAATTCACCAAACTAGATCATGTCAGGCCCATGTTGCGAGTAGGGATATGCTCTTGATAACAGTACGTATCGGTACAGAAATTTTAATATGGAAAACGTTTTTTATCTTGTATTAATAATCTCTTACCCGCTTCGGTGCCCAGGTGGTCCAACGCGCTATCTCGTGTTGGACTAGACTGCCAAAGACAGGGAGATCGAGGTTCGATCCCGGTCGGGTGCGCTGAAGGTGGTTTTCCCATGGTGCATTTTATCTAAATTAAGCCTTTCTAATCCCTAACCCATTAGCGTAATTAGTACATAGGTGTACAACCTGAACAGGTAATAAGACGTTGTGTCACAAATAATCTCAACTTTTGCATCATCATTGTATTTTCATTTTTATTTAAACACTGACAATTTTAATGGTCTTTAATATTTTAAAACACATTTTACAAAATGCTTTTTCGCTCTCGAACATCTATTTCTTAAATACCGCATCTTACTACCAGTTCTGATTATTCGCTTAAGTACTAATTACGCTAATGGGTTAGAAATTAGGAAGGTTGAATTTAGAGGAAGTTAACCCGCATTTGAGTGGAGACAGAGTGGAAAACCATTTATGAAAACCCTTCCTCAGTTCACCTGACCGAGATTTGAACCTCGATCTCCCCTTAGCTAACTACGCCACAGAGGCGGGTTCCAAATTGTTAAAAAAAAACTTTAATAATTTACTTTTGGGAGGTGGCTTTTTTTTAAAACTACATTCGTCGTTTATGTACTCTATCAAGATATATTATTAACTATTGACAAACAATAGAAGAATGGACGCCATGCCTCATCTGCACAGTTTCTACTTCGTCTGCTTGGAGCACCCTGAGTAGACTGAGTTTATTGTGATCCTACAACATCTTCTCTTGTTTAGTTTGACCGTGCTCAGTGATGAAGTAAGGACCACAAGGACCTGGCGTGGTTGTTAGCACTAAGGGGACAATAAGGATCTGAGGGTCTCCCAGCAGACTACTGTTGGAATGATGGTCTGTTGGAGACTACACTTTGTACTACCAACTCTCTTCAGTCCCGCTACAAGTCCTCTCCACCAAGAACCTGATGTCCATATACACACTGTGGACAAAGGGTTCGAGTCCCGACTCAGCCCCAAGTATCTCGACCCTGTGTTTGGGGGTGAACACATATACCCGGTCCTACACACACATCTGGGGGTACAGGACCACATGTTCCAATAAGACCCCCCCTCCCCCCACCCTTCAATTACGAGCGAGATACAACTATTAGTCTCGTAATCAGGGCGCTACCGACCAGAAAATTTCCCATAAGCCCGACGGGGGAGGAAAAAAAATATAACACATCCATCCGTGACCCACACATGCTCGCAGGAAATGTGTTCACAAATTGAATAAAATACCCAGCGGCCCCGATACGTGGCAATTTAATAGAACCCCCCCACTTCCCCCACCCAACCCCCACATGACATTCCCTTACCCCTGGATTTTTAACCACCCAAAAATAAACCTAAATTGTTCAATTTTCTGCAACATTTGGTAACGCTTGACCGAAATCGAGAATGCGATTTGTTGGTTTGGGCGGCCCCCTTTCCCCTTTTGGTGTGATGGAGGGGGGGATACATTATCTCGTGGAGGAGGAAATACCAAGTGTGCAGCGCCCTTAGTGGAGTGGGACTATCTCTCCTCCTCCCTCCAGCTGTAACAGTCTCATCTGGGGGTGGATAGGGGAGTTCTGTGAGGTTATACGAGAGTTGTAACAGTCTCATCAGGAGGTGGATAGGAGAGTTTTGTGAGGTTATACGAGAGTTGTAACAATCTCATCAGGAGGTGGATAGGGTAGAGTTCTGTGAGGTTATACGAGAGTTGTAACAGTCTCATCTGGGGGTGGATAGGGGAGTTCTGTGAGGTTATACGAGAGATGTAACAGTCTCGTCAGGAGGTGGATAGGAGAGTTTTGTGAGGTTATACGAGAGTTGTAACAGTCTTATCAGGAGGTGGATAGGAGAGTTTTGTGAGGTTATACGAGAGTTGTAACAGTCTCATCAGGAGGTGGATAGGGTAGAGTTTTGTGAGGTTATACGAGAGTTGTAACAGTCTCATCAGGAGGTGGATAGGAGAGTTTTGTGAGGTTATACGAGAGATGTAACAGTCTCATCAGGAGGTGGATAGGGTAGAGTTTTGTGAGGTTATACGAGAGTTGCAACAGTCTCATCAGGAGGTGGATAGGAGAGTTTTGTGAGGTTATACGAGAGGTGTAACAGTCTCATCAGGAGGTGGATAGGGGAGTTCTGTGAGGTTATACGAGAGTTGTAACAGTCTCATCAGGAGGTGGATAGGGTAGAGTTTTGTGAGGTTATACGAGAGTTGTAACTGGATACAACAGTAGACTGGATTGTGATATAGCATCACTCTCATGTTAGACTGGATGGTGATATAACATCACTCTCATGTTAGACTGGATTGTGATATAACATCACTCTCATGTTAGACTGGATTGTGATATAGCATCACTCTCATGTTAGACTGGATGGTGATATAACATCACTCTCATATTAGACTGGATTGTAATATAACATCACTCTCATGTTAGACTGGATGGTGATATAACATCACCCCCTGTATCCCTTGTATCCTCTGTATCCCTTGTATCCCCTGTATCCCTTGTATCCTCTGTATCCCTTGTATCCTCTGTATCCTTTGTATCCTCTGTATCCCTTGTATCCTCTGTATCACTTGTATCCTCTGTATCCTTTGTATCCTCTGTATCCTTTGTATCCTCTGTATCCCTTGTATCCTCTGTATCCCTTGTATCCCCTGTATCCTTTGTATCCTCTGTATCCCTTGTATCCTCTGTATCCCTTGTATCCTCTGTATCCTTTGTATCCTCTGTATCCTTTGTATCCTCTGTATCCCTTGTATCCTCTGTATCCCTTGTATCCTCTGTATCCTCTGTATCCCTTGTATCCCCTGTATCCCTTGTATACTCTGTATCCCTGTATCCTCTGTAACCCCTGTATCCCTTGTATCCTCTGTATCCTTTGTATCCTCTGTATCCTTTGTATCCTCTGTATCCTTTGTATCCCCTGTATCCCTTGTATCCTCTGTATCCCTGTATCCTCTGTAACCCCTGTATCCCTTGTATCCTCTGTATCCTCTGTAATCCCTGTATCCCTTGTATCCTCTGTATCCTCTGTAACCCCTGTATCCCTTGTATCCCCTGTATCCTCTGTATTCCCTCTATCCTCTGTATCCCCTGTATCCTAGCCTATATTAATCTGTCAGAGTTGAATATCAGTCTAAGTGTGAGGACTCCCGTCTTCCAAGAGAAACCAACAATTAGAACACAGGAACAATATCTACAGCCTATTATATTACCCCGAGCTACTTCTCTTTGTGAGATTCTCACCTGCCTATAAATGTAAGGGGGGAGGGGAATAAAACCTCGATCTAACTTACTTTTCTACTCTTCTTGCTCCTCTCTTTCTTTCTAATTAATTGAAGAGTGAGTACACAGAGTTTAAAAAAACACAGTGGTGGTGCTAGAAAGATCAATCGGGGGCGAGGACAGTCATAGTATTCCTTTCCTTAAATTAAAAACATATTTCCCTCCACGTGATGTTCAAACGAGGGGGAATGAGGAGGTATGTAGCTCACAGCATCCTCCAAAAGAAGGGAAGGGTGTAGCTCACAGCATCCTCCAAAAGAAGGAGGGAGTAGTGTAGCTCACAGCATCCTACAAAGGAAGGAGGGAAGGGTGTAGCTCACAGCATCCTCCAAAAGAAGGAGGGAGCAGTGTAGCTCAACAGCATCCTACAAAAGAAGGGAAGGGTGTAGCTCACAGCATCCTACAAAGGAAGGAGGGAGGGGTGTAGCTCACAGCACCCTCCAAAGGAAGGAGGCAAGGGTGTAGCTCACAGCATCCTCCAAAAGAAGGAGTTAAGGTTGTAGCTCACAGCATCCTCCAAAGGAAGGAGGTAAGGTTATAGCTCACAGCATCTTCCAAAAGAAGGAGGGAGCAATGTAGCTCACAGCATTCTCCAAATGAAGGAGGGAGCAGTGTAGCTCACAGAATTCTCCAAATGAAGGCGGGAGGAGTGTAGCTCACAGCATCCTACAAAGGAAGGAGGGAAGGGTGTAGCTCACAGCATCCTCCAAAAGAAGGAGGGAGCAGTGTAGCTCACAGCATTCTCCAAATGAAGGAGGGAGGAGTGTAGCTCACAGCATCCTACAAAGGAAGGAGGGAAGGGTGTAGCTCACAGCATCCTCCAAAAGAAGTATATAAGGAGTTGCTGGAATTTATTTAAGACTATTAAACTACTGGGCTACCCGCAATCCCAGAGGTGTTAGGGTGGATATCCATTTAAGATTAGTCATAACTAGGCTTCATATAGTATCGTTGGAAAGATAATAAAGCAAGGAATATTTCATTTTGGGGCAAATACTTTCAAATTTACAGCAGTTTTCAAGCTGCAGGCCAAAAGTAGGATAAAAAATTGCAAAAAAAGTATTTCCTGATTTTTGAAAAAACAAAAAACGTTGTCTACAAAAAGTAAGATATAGAAAATATCTGTTGCTTGAAAAAAAATCGAACAAGCAGTTCTCGAGATATTAAGGTTTGAAAATTGCACTCTGGTCACCATTTTGAATGGCCGCCATATTGGATAGCTACGTTATCAATTATTTCTGTGTTCCATGGGACCAACTAATCATATCTTAGAAGTTTCACCAATTCCCGCCATTTTTACCTACAAAAGTAGCTCGCACAAGAACTATATCGGCCAATGAAGCAGATTATATCCATCAAGAATCTTGTCACAGACTGTACTGCAATTTCCTGTCACAAGTCCGAGTGCTCAAGTGACGTCTCCCCCTCCCACAGGGGGTTAATATCCCTCCTCCGAATATTGGGTAGTCTGCCCCCCCAATGGTACCTTCAGATCTGCCCGCATGTGATGATGTAATAGTCTGGCCTGCCTGCAAGACTGGCACATGTCGCTAAGAGTGTGTGATGCGACTTACGACCTTCGCTCCCGTTGCATCTTCAACACCTTAGGGTCGCTTTTCATGTACTCAGTTTTCTTTAGTGGTGACCTCCTTGCGCCGAGCTGTGTATAGTGGAGCGCAATAGCTTGCTATTGCTCTCGTCATTCTCATCCTTCTGTCCTTGGTTCGTGGTCGGCAGGAGGCGCTGCAGCTATAATAAGGTCCTGGCGGAGGATATAAACATTGAGGAGTGTTAATGACATAGCCAACATGTTTTCATGCTTAGTCCAGTAGAGAAAAATAATATCTTTTCACAAAATGGTTTGTTTATTAAAACTGTAATATATTATATTGTACCAATCTGCAAACCCTTCCTTCACCTCTGACAAGACGTGTATTAATCACAACTTGTGAATGTGTGGAATGCCAGGCCTCCACCGTGGTTCGGATCCCACGTTAAAAAGTAGGTCCTCCATTTCATCTTACAATCACCCTACCATTGCACATTAGCGTAAGTACTTATAACCCGAACGGGTAGTAAGACGCGATGCTAATAATAATAATAATAATAATAATAATAATAATAATAATAATAATAATAATAATAATGTATCAATCTTATATATTTTTTAAATAATGTATTGTTTATTTATCTATAAAATACATTTTATTAAAATCACTTCTAGTTAATTCTCAAAAAAAGATACCTCGTTTTACTTTAGTTTGAAAGACAAGGAGTTGTTTAACAATTGACATGTAATGGAAGTATCGGCTGTGTGTCCAAGAGTAGCGAGAGTTGCAATATTCTCTCATTGTTTATAATATAAACAGAGCAAGCTCACCCAACCTAACCTAACCCAACCTAACCTAACCTAACCTAACCTAACCTAATCTAACCTAATCTAACCTAACCTGACCTGACCTTGATGGCAAGAAGCTCAGACCGACCAGCAAGTGGTGTTGTTTCTATGATGTGTTGACGTGATCTCGTCTCTACTGAGTCAGTTCCTCCCATCACTGAGCTTACATTGTCTTCTGGTTGATATCCCAGCCAGGTATTGTGAACTTGCAGACAGGACGCACGGGTCACTGCAGTTAGACGAGGAGCAATACGAGCTTGTGGCGCCCCCTTGTGAACCAGATGACCTCCCTTAGGGGACGTCCATAAACCACGTAACGCTTTGAGCGGGGGAGGGGTGAGCTCTAATGTCTACTTGCTGTTACATGGGGGGAGGGTGGTACATCCAAGTGTTACGTAACACAGATCTTATACTTAAATTCTAATGTTCAAAAATAATGTTGTTTTTCATGTGTTCAACTTTGATAAACATACAATATAGATAACTTCCGAATATCTGTAGCGTTGAAAATGCAAGTTTAGCACTTAATTTTTGTCTATTAATATTTCGAATGCGTTTAGGTGTTATTGTTTGCCCGAGACTACGAACGCCAAGCATATTTGAAAACACATATTTTCATGATCATGACAGTGACATGTTTATACTCACAGCATTTGTTTAGATTTGTCCAATCTACTGACTCCCTCACGTGCTTTTAGTTGGAGTAGATCTGTCAGTTGAAGCGGCCTTAATTTATACTTTGTGTTTCAGTCTAATTTAGATTCCTACTGCACATTATTTTACATAGGCCGTGAATAATCGCTTGTGTTTGTACAAAAACAAAAATAATTTCTTCAAAAAGAGGAGACTTGTTCATTACTTGCGTATAAAAAGCAATATCCAGAAAGAAAAAAAAGACAGTGGAAGCGTCTCAAAAAGATGTAGTGAAATGGAAATAAGCAAAAGTACACAATTTTTCTCAAGACAAGTTTTAGGATTCCATCAATAGAGTTATTTCTTCGTACCAGCAGCATGTTATGAAAATTAAAGCTTCAAATATAATTAATTATTTTCAAAAGGTAGGTGAATTAAAGCCAATACCTTTTCCCTTCTGATAAATTAGTGTGCATGTATATAAATGCAACTATTATACACCTTCTACGGTGGCCGCCTTGTATAAATTGTCATTCTTTTAGTAGACTAGACGGCCGATGTGGGGAGATGGAATTGGATTACCAGTCAGATCTACTGAGGGTTGCTTTTCCTAAATGGTTTCCCGCTCTCCCTCCAGGCAAATTCTGGTAGATTTTCTTTAAAATTCTACCTTTTTAGTATACATTTTTTAGGGTGATATAGTTAAATTGTATTTATTCTAGCTATTTTTTATTATATTTATATAATGGAGTAGAAATGAGGAAGGTAGAATCTTAGAGGTAATCTACCCTAATTAACGTGGAGAGAGAATATACAACCATTTAATAAAAGCCACTCTGATTACACCCGACAGGTATTCGAACCCCAATATCCGCTTCATTGGCCATATAGTCTTTTTCGAGAGTGAAGCCAGGATCCAGGATCGATGTTGGAACGAAACATGAGTCTAGGTATTGATAAGTTAACTAAAGTAAAGTTGATAGATTAATATAATTTAGAAAAGTTATATGCCTAGAATTGTTTAAATATCTCTCTATATGATGATAATATGACTATAAAAAAAGTGCACAATATTAAGAAAGATGTCTTACCCCAGCGACAAGCATCGGATGTGGGCATTTTAGCATCATCAAAGGGCCATCCTAGTCAGCACATAGTAGTGCCGTCTTGCTTTTACTCAGATCGCAAACCTGACATCCATAACATAAATATAGCAGAGGTTTTCCTCATGAACCTAAGGAATTAAGGACCGGCTACACGGAGCCGCACCGCACCACATTTTCCCGGTCGAATGCTATCCATGTTTTTAAATGCAAGTGGCTACACGAGTCCGCACCGCACTGGCGCGGACGAATCGTCGAGGGAGCATTGCTCCGCACTTTTCCATGTGTGTTGCGGACCGTGTAGCCACCTACCATAGGAAATAGAATGTTCGGGAGCTTTGTTTTCATGGTAAAACTAGGCATTTCTTCACAGCCGTTGCACGTTTGACGCTGTAGTCATTGTTTACAACATTACGTACAAGATAAACAACTTATTGAACAACAAACATTCTTCTTTTTAATTATTAGCTAACTTAAAACTTTATTCTTTGTAATTAATAGCTAACTTAATTTTATGAAAATAGGTGAAAATCTATGCGAGTAAAAATAGGAATACAAGCTTATTTTGTAATAGAACTCAGTCTATAAAGAATATACAAATGGTTAGAAAATGCGGTGCGGTGTGGCTCGTGTAGCCATACCTTTAAAGACCGACGTAATTATGTCTGTATAAATAATACTCTCTGAAATAATTTATAATCAGGATTTAAAATGGATTTTAATAATTATTAGATCTGAATCCCTGCTTTAGTATCACAAAACTTCCCCATTAAAAAATTACATTCATTCTTGGTGAGAAAAATTTATGNTAAAAAGGTAAGAAAAAAGCGTTACGTGGTTTATGGATGACCCTTAGCACAAGAACAAGACGACAGGATAGGAGGGGAAGGAGGCAGAAAGGGGCCCCACACTTGTCAGTTGTACAATTTTACGTGGGAAATGTTCCGTTTTGGAAAATTATCCGTCTGTGTGAATGGAAATTAATTCACGCGAGATATCTCACGTGGTTTCTCTTGGGGTGTGGTTGTAGGGGACGTGAGAAAAGGTAACTCTTTTTGTACTTATTATAGCAAAACTTTTTTCGGCCCAAAATAAATAAAGTCTTGCTCCAGTAGAAACATCGAGTTTAATTTTCTTCACACGGTGATATCAACAGTTGTTGAATATCTGTCGAGGGTATCCTAGAATTTAATAACAACTTGTCCTCTTCATTTAAAAAGTTTGTCATCTAAAGCTGCCATGCTCTTGACAGATATTCAAGATATTAAACAACTGATGACGTCGCCAAGTGAACAAAATCAAACCCTGTTTCTACTGGAGCAATATTTTATTTATCTTGGCCAAACAAACGCTTTGCTCCAAAAACTGCAAAAAAACACTGACCTTATTCCCCTACATACCCACCTTAAGTTTAATTCACCTCAATGAGTTAACACCACAAACATAATTAAATGAGTCACAGTAAACCAATAACAGGGATTACACTTCTCTCACACTCATGACTTGACTACAGCGCTCGGTGGCTGACTGTGTCACTAAGGTCGGGTCTGCTGCAGACCAGATGTTAATACAGTCTGATCTCAGTGGTAAGAACAGTAGAACATGTCTGGAAAAGATACTAGATTTATAGAATGTATCCCTACGCCAGAACACATGATTTGAAAGATCATATGTTTAGTTGCTGTCACTTTTGACAAGCAAAGTTTTGAAGACAAGAAAAATTATAATAATAAAAATAAATGACAATTTTAATTTTTTTTAGTTAAGAATAAAATATTAAAAAAATTCACATGTGTATTAAATGAAACATTGCAAGGAGGATATAAGAGCAAGGCCTACACACTTACCAGGAAACTGTAGGCCTCAAAGTTCAAAACTAAAACACAACTAAACAGATAATTACGTAGTTTTCAGGGTACATTAGTCCCTTTCTTCAGCAGAAGAGAGTATAACACTTAATGTTTTGATAAGGTAATGATTTTTAGAATTATTTAATATCCATAAAAACATGTTAGCAAATTTAGGAGTTAGTTACTATCACCCCTGGACTTGTCTAGAAGTGTAGCAAGAACTTCTTCCGCGTCATCACCAGAGTTGGATTCATCTTCATTATCATAGTCGCCTAGGTTTATTATTAAAGGTGGGTGTCTATCATTCGCATCCAACTTCATCTCTTTGAAGCTTCAATCTTCTTGAATAAGTCCACATGCTTCCTCCAACTAAAACATTTATAATATTCACACATACTGACCTCAATTATAACACAAAACAAACAGTTAATAAGGTTGAACCAAGCTCCTATGAAACTTATGTCACGGTCTCTGATGGCTTACAAGACAGTATCCAATGGCAAATATTTCCTGAGAATTATCAATAAAAGGCACATAAATGGATATTTTGCTCTTCGATAATTTTTTTTTACAAATTACAGCTAATGTAAATATGTTCAACAGTTTTTATAGTACATTTTATACATCTATTGCTGTTGAGGACCACATTTGCTTATATCTGTAGATAAAGGCAAAAAGGAAGAGAGGTCAAGATCCAAATAAGAGTTTTGTAAATAATCACTGGAACCAACCTTGATGATACATTCTATAGATAGCTTGATGTATAGAATCTCTTGTAAACTCATCTACTGCTTAACTGAAACGCCAGGAATTGGTTTTCTGACTCTCTTCTTTCCAGGAGTCTCAACTTCATCAATGTTCCTTTCACAGGAATTGGAATCAATATTCAGCCAAGAGCTTACTTCATCAAACATGTCTACAGATAAAATTGACCTTTGAAATAATTTGTAGAATAAGAGTGTGAAAAGGTTGGAGGGGGGGGGCAGGGGAAAGGTACACCAAAACCAATAGGCCTACATAAGATAGGACACTTTTTTTTATAGAAAATAACAAATAATGTTAGATAATTTTCCACTCCCTCATAGTTTATCGGTAAAATACCCAAAGAGAATCAATAAATGATTATTAAAATTTGAATAAAATTTGTCATTTGAAAATGTTTGTTATTTTTTCAACATTTAAACAACTAGCTAACATTTTAGGCCTATTTACAAAAATGTATTTCTACCTTTAAATTTTAGCCTTATAACTTAAACTATGGCATATTTTTTCCTAGCACCATTGCATTGTTTTATTGATTACTAGCCTACTAATAAAGCTTAAGTTAAGTTATTGGTAAGCATTGTGACTGTAAATTATTATTATATGCAATAGTTATCTTTTTGTATTAATTTAAAGTATTTAAAACTAACACAACCTAACCTTTCAAGCATCAACAACACGGGACTTAGGCCTAGTTTTGATTCAATTGTTAGCTATAAATTATTTTCAACAATTATGATTTTAGTGTCATTAGGTTCTCCGTATTCTTGCAACCAGGATGATGGTATTAGATAGTTCTTTTATTACTATTTTATATATAAAAATGTGACCTATATGTAGATATGTTTGCGCACCAACCCCTATTAACATATATTTTGAAGGCTCGAGTTTAGTATACAAACATATGCTGTCGGGAACTATTATTAATACCACAAACACACTATCCAACAGTTGTGTGTGGTTAATAATCCTAGAGCTGTTTGGTGGGGTTTGAGTTATAAGCACAGTTTATCTTAAGTATGTGTTTACGTTCTACTCCCGTAGCCTTTGATAATTTCTGTAAATACTTGACAAATTATGTAAATAAGAAGAAAACCAGGCTATGTCGAAACACATTTCACCCTGTTCTGAACTAAAAATGGTGGGAGCTACTAGCCATAGACAAAAAAAAACAACAAAAAATTCTAGCATAAAAATAACATAAAAAACTTAAAGAAATACAAAATAGGCCTACTCACCATCTCACACTATTCTCGTTGATTTGTAGCAATTCAGCTGATAATTTAGGACCATCGCACTTGAGTGGTAGGAATCCATCAGATAAATTGGAACCACCAGGCACTGCTAGTCTTCGGTCTTGTTGGCTGGGTTTGGAGGCTCATTTTCAGAGAGGGTAAGGGGGGGGACAAATTGAGATTAATAAAACTATATCTATAATCAACCCAAGCACCTCTTTAATAAAGATTATTTTTACAAAATTTGACCTAATTTCTTAACTAAAGCAATTCTCTTTAAAATGTTTTAATATGAAGTTAAGCCACTAAAATAAGTTATGTTAATTTCAAAATATCTAAACTAATAGACCTTTCCTATTAAAAACAAATTTATCTTATTGCATTTTGAATTAATACTATATTAACATCAATTTTCCTGACCTAGGTCTTATCATTAGGTTAATACAACAATCTTAGGGTTCTTTTCTTGATACACACGCAATATGAAATTTAGAAAATATATTAACATAGATTTGAAAATTAAATATATCATAAATATATATAGTGGCCACAAATACTTTGTATTTAATCGTACACATGAATAAAGCACTTCAAAAAAGCCTTATACAAAGTAGCCACTGTCAAATAAACTTTACAAATTATTATTTCATAGATCATACGTTTCAAAGTAGAGTAATTTTTATCAAACAAATTGCTGGTATTAAAAAATGAATTATATTATGTAGTTAATGATTTTCGTCCAATATTTTTAATAATCAATATAACACGCCTTTAATCGCGTTGGCTAGCACGCGGTATATTTTACTATTTCAACTTATTTAAATTAAGCTAGTATTTTAAAATATTTAAAAAATAAATGTTGGTTATAAAATAATCGTTTTATAACTTTTTTTAGTGAGTTAAATATATCTTCTTTATTTAAATTAAAGATAAGAGTTGAGCTTTTTCAAGGGTTGCCTTAATTAAGAATTCAATATGGTGACTTGGTAGAGAGTCTTTGTTTATTTTGATGCCGCCAATACCCACCGCTAATAGTGTTCAGTCACTGGAATATAGAAAATAAATAACTTTCATTTGAAACAAATATTTTATTTGCCTTTAAGCTTTACAAACAAATAATTTGTCTATGATTTATAATGATCGGTTCTAGTAAGATAAACGTGGACATTTAATACATTTAATTTATAGCTCTTTACACTATTGTAGATCATGTTGCCACAATGGCGTAAGTGAAAATATTACATTATAAGTCCGTATAATGTAAAGATAGGTTATTAAGTAATCCAAAAGAAGGTAGTATTAAAAGTTTTTTATAATCTTTTAGATGAAATATATATAATTAATCAATCAAATAAAACATTTCTATAATGTCAAATTTTAGTAGTATCCAATCAATTTTGGTGAATTATACTGTTCTCACCCCCCCTTCCCTGCTTGCCTCACTACCAACATTTCCAGAAACATAGCCCCCTTCTGCTTAAACATTTCTACAAACATCTCCCCCTGCTTGCCCCACTACCAACATTTCTACAAACATAGCCACCTCCTGCTTGCCTCGCTACCAACATTTCTACAAACATAGCCCCCTCCTGCTTGCCTCGCTACCAACATTTCTACAAACATAGCCCCCTCCTGCTTGCCTCGCTGCCAACATTTCTACAAACATAGCCCCTCCTGTTTGCCTCGCTACCAACATTTCTACAAATATCTCCCCCCTGCTTGCTCAGCTACCAACATTTCTACAAACATCGCCTTCCCTCTTGCTTGCTTGCCTCGCTACCAACATTTCTACAAACATCTCCCCCCTGCTTGCCTCGCTACCAACATTTCTACAAACATAGCCCCTCCTGTTTGCCTCACTACCAACATTTCTACAAACATTGATTGTTGGTGCTAACTACAGCCATGGGCGAATGCCAGCGAAGACTGAGCCAGATGATTAGTTCCGGCCGTGACTAGCACTGCAGACGGCGGTCCATATTCTACTCCCGAGAAGTTGGTCGGTAATTGCTGTGGCTACTTCCTTGCATGGCTTAAAACGATAATTACTGACAAACTTTCGATTGCTTCATTTCCTTGTGCTATTAGAGACTTAGAGCAGTCATGAAAGGATTGCACTCCCGACCCACTGAGCTATGAGAACACATTTCCTTGCAGAGCCCAGTCTGTTATTGCTGTCGTTTAAAGACAAGGCCGTAACTAACAAAGGCTGTCATTACTGAATGATTGGATGTGCGTGGTTCCGTTTGGTACTTAATACAAACTTGTTTGATTCAGGGGCTACTGCGTCGTTTGGAGGACAAGGCACTAAACTCGTCGTGTCTGGTTTGCTGGGGAAGAGGAGATCAAAGTTCAAATCTCGGCAAGGTGTATTAAGTCGTCTTTCTTAAATGGCTCTCCCCCCTCAAATTTGTGCACATTTATTCTAACTTGTATCCTACTTATTCTTAGGTATCTATAGGGTCAGGTGACAGGACTACCAATAGGCCGTACCGTAAGAAATACAGAATATACTCCATTCACGGTAGGAATTACTCTCTGAAAGGTCTTTTTTCCTACCAATATCCTACTATATAATATATTTCTGGTAGGGGAGAAGGCCTTTCAAAAAACAATTCCTACGCTGAACAGACTTTACTTCTCTTCAGGTAGACGGCGCTCTTAAGCGAATACAACGCTAGAAACTGTCAAACCCCCGCTAAAACAATTCTCTATTAATATCCCCTCGCTTTGTACTAATAGTGACCTTGGAAATAGAACCGTATCATTAATTAGGGAGGATTTCAGTAACCAACTTAACTGCGCAACTTAATTACATGTGATGTACTCTTAATTAACAGTTTCCACACATTTTTTTGGTCGTATTACTATCAAAATCTCCAGAGAGAAGCTTTGGTTACGTGTTAGTGAATGTCTTATGGCGTTACTACTCTTGAATGACGTCACTAAGTGTAACATGTCAACGGTAGAGTAACGAGAAACCAACATCTTCGTAACACTCAACTATTTCAAACTATATTTAACAAACCGTTCAAGTTTATTTAGAATTTTAGATGGAAGAAAGCAATGTTATGAATTAAGGACAATTATATTAATTATTATAACTATGGAGATCACTCATAGTCGACTAAATTGAACAATGACATTCTTACACGGGTGTCGAACCCAGAGGTTCAGGGTTCATTGTTCATTTCATCCAAACTTTTAATAGTAAGTGTAAAATAGAGTGATTTTCACTTCCTATAGTGACAAGATGTTGGACCACTACTTGTTCTTTATAATGTTTCAACCAAACCAAGACAACATTTATATTAATATTATTTTTGAAATGTTTTTCCAAACGAAGGAAAAACTCGGCCAAATTTGGTTTGCAGTCAACTAAAGTTGAAAGTGTTCTTCTAGTTGGACTGGTAGTAAGAATTCATCAGAGCTAAACCACACAACGTGTTCCGGGAACGTCCGAGGCCACTAGCAGTCTACAACTGAGGATCACTTGCCAGTGCAGCTATCCAGTGCTCTGTATTCCAGTGACGAATGACCACACACCCTCATCGCATGTCGGGGGGAGGAGGGGGAACTGGATAAACACTGACAAATGAGCTGAATCTTGACAAGAATACCTCCCCCCCCCCTCC